>OX336902.1:21977708-22207708 GCA_946959425.1 Argyrosomus regius
ATTTAAAGAATGGCCTGCTGCTGTAAAAGTTGACAGAGCTCTGATCCAAACATCCACAAAAACGTTGAAAAAATCTCTTGACCATGTGAAAGATATGCCACATCACCGTCTTTCACTTTCTGATCAGCCTTAAGATGAATGGATCATGAAATGAAATTGGAAGTTCCTTTTTTAAGGAGGAAGTGCTGCTGAAATTCTGCTATTGGCTCAGCAAACTGTGATACAAAAACAAAAGCTGATATAAGATGACTGTAAAAAAAAAAAAAAGGAACGCCTTAGGGCCTGGTTTCAAGAAAAAAGTGGTTTGTACTGACCATGTGTTTAACAGCCACACTCAGAGATGGAGTTTGTTTAAATATGGGGGATAACAACACACATCCTCACACAATCCAGTCATATACAGGGGCAGCTGTGGCTCAGGAGGGAGAGCCGTCCACTAATCAGATGATTGGCGGTTCGATCCCCGGCTCCTCCAGTCTGCATGTCGAAGTGTCCTTGGGCAAGATACTGAACCCCAAATTGCTCCTGAATTCAATTCAATTCAGTTTTATTTATATTGCGCCATATCATAACAAAAGTTATCTCATGACACTTTTCATGCAGAGCAGGTCTAGACCGTACTCTTTATAATATTATTTACAGAGACCAACAGTTCCACCATGAGCAAGCACTTGGCGAAGGTGGCAAGGAAAAACTTCCTTTTAACAGGCAGAAACCTCGAGCAGACCCAAGCTCATTGGTAGACAGTCATCCACCACGACCGGTTGAGTTAAAGATAGAGAGGGGGTAGATAGATAGATAAATAGAGAGAGAGAGAGGGAAAGAGAGAGAGAGAGAGATGACCGTGTCTGCCTCCCGAACCCAAAATGGTAGTTTGTTCCACAGAAGAGGAGCTTGATAGCTGAAGGCTCTGGCTCCCAATCTACTTTTGGAAACTATAGGAACCACAAGGAACCCAGCATTCTGAGAGCGCAGTGTTCTAGAGGGGTAGTAAGGTACTATGAGCTCTTTTAGATATGATGGTGCCTGACCATGAAGAGCTTTGTATGTAAGGAGAATAATTTGAAATTCTATTCTAGATTTAACAGGTAGCCAATGCAAAGAAGCCAAAATGGGAGAGATGTGATCTCTGATCTTGGTTTCTGTCAGAACACGTGCAGCAGCATTCTGAATTAGCTGCAAAGTCCTAAGAGACTTATTGGAGCAGCCTGATAACAAAGAGTTACAATAGTCCAGCCTAGAAGTAACAAATGCGTGGACTAGTTTTTCTGCATCTGCTTGAGATACAATGCGTCTGATTTTTGCGATGTTACGTAAGTGGAAGAAAGCAGTCCTCGAAATGTGTTTTATGTGGACATTAAAGGACAAATCCTGATCAAAAACAACTCCAAGATTCTTTACGGTGGAGCTGGAGGCCAGGGTGATCCCGTTAAGGCTGTCAGTTTTTATTCGATATTTGAACATGGGTGCGAACAAGGGGTGAAAAGTTCATATTCGAATTGTAATTACCCATTCGAAATGTAGGCTTTAATCTCCTTAAGCGCATTAGACCACTTGAAGTAGTTTGCATTGTATTCCGGTAGAGGGCGCTACTATCATATTGACCTATTATCTTAACCGTGCTCTTGACCTGCAGCCTCTCAGAGCTAAAGGAACGTTAAGCTAACTTGCTATTTGCTAAATGGATGATAATAATGAGGAAAGCTGCCCTAGGCGGACAATCACGACGGCAACACATCTGAGAAGTGGCGTGTGGAAGTATTTTGGGTTTTGGGGGGGGGGTCAAATATATTCAAACAATGACGTTTCTTTTTAGATTCGTTCGAACTTGATTTCTTTTTAAAGTGACAGCACTAGATCCCGTATAAAGTAACTAAGTCTCTAGAAAGAGAGTTTCTGAGGTTTCAGAAAATTGTAGGTCATCCAACTTTTTATATTTTTAAGGCATGCTTGAAGTTTAGTTAACTGATTGGTTTCATCAGGCTTGATCGCTAAATATAATTGGGTGTTATCAGCATAGCAGTGAAAATTAATGGAGTGATTCCTAATAATGTTCCCTAAAGGAAGCGTATATAAACTGAACAGAAGTGGTCCTAGTACAGAACCTTGTGGAACTCCATGACAAACTTTGGTATGCATGGAGGATTCATCATTGATGTAAACAAACTGAGATCGACCTAAGAAATACGACTTAAACCAGCTTAGGGCGGTTCCTTTGATGCCAGTTCGATGTTCCAGTCTCTGTAAAAGAATTTGATGGTCAATGGTGTCAAATGCGGCACTAAGATCTAACAGGACAAGTACAGAGATGAGTCCTTTGTCTGATGCCATTAGGAGGTCGTTTGTAACTTTGACTAGTGCGGTCTCTGTGCTATGATGCACTCTAAATCCTGACTGAAAATCCTCAAATAAACTGTTCTTATGGAGAAAGTCACACAGCTGATTGGCTACAGCTTTCTCAAGTATCTTAGAGAGAAAGGGAAGGTTTGATATCGGTCTGTAATTGGCTAAAACCTCTGGATCTAGAGTGGGCTTTTTAAGAAGAGGTTTAATTACAGCTACTTTAAAGGACTGTGGTACATATCCTGATAATAAAGACAGGTTAATCATATCCAATAAAGAAGGGCTAACTAGAGGTAAAACATCCTTGACCAGCCTGGTTGGGATGGGATCTAAGAGACAGGTTGACGACTTAGATGAAGAAATTATTGAAGTTATTTGATGAAGGTCGATGGGAGAAAAACAGTCTAAATGTATATCAGGTTTTACAGCTGTTTCCAAACATGTTGTGTAAGAAGGCAGATCAGCGCCTGTTGAGGGTAAGAGGTGATGAATTTTGTCTGTAATTGTTATAATTTTATCATTAAAGAAGCTCATGAAGTCATTACTACTTAGACCTAAAGGAATAGATGGCTCACAATAGCCTGGCTACAGTGCTGAAGAGAAACTTAGGGCTGCACCATCGGTGTGTGAATGTGTATGAGTGGTTAGCTCCTCAAACTGATGAGCAGTTGGCACCTTGCATGGCAGCCAATGCCATCAGTGTATGAATGTGTGTGAATGGGTGAATGAGATATGTAGTGTAAAAGAGCTTTGAGTGGTCAGAAGACTAAAAAGGAGATATATAAGTACAGTATTAGGGCTGGGCGATATGGTCTTTTATTAATACCACGATATTTTTAGGCCGTGTTACGATGCATGATATATATCTCAATATTTTGCCTTAGCCTTGAATTAACACTTTGATGCATACAATCACACCAGTATGATGATTCTATATGTCCACATTAAAACATTCTTGTTCATACTGCATTAATATATGCTAATTTTAAACTTTCATGCAAAAAAGGGGAAATCACAACTAAGTCAAAGTTAACAAAACTGTATTTATTAAACAGTTAGTGGCACAAACATAAAATTGTGTGTTGATGAGCTTTCTGAACGCGGGCTTTTCAACCACACTAACCGGGGCCATGTCTTTCGTGATGTGGTGGATTACTGCGCATGTTATCTCCTTCTGTTTTTGACTGTTTTTGTCGTACGGTGTTGATCTGGAAATAGAAGAGGCCAGACTCAATTGCGTGAGTGCTGGTTGCTTTGGCATTTTCTTTGATATGGCACCGCCCTGAGATGTTGTCGTGCAGAGTTTCAAGCACTCTTCATTTTATAGCAGGTGGTTTCTCAAATGATGATATAAATTTGATGTACTGCTACATTTTGAAGCGATGCTTTTGCGACATATTTTGCATATCACTGTTGTTTGTTCAACATTTTCCTTCTTGAAACCAAACCACCGCCAGATGATGGATCCTGTGCTGTTTTTCTTTGGAATTAGCACCTGCTGCCGCTACCTTTCTGCTGGGCGAGGGCGTATGACGTTGCATGCACGACAGACTGACGTATGTAACTAGGTGCGCTTGTTTTGTCTCTCTGTGAGAGGGAGAGACGAGAAAGAGTGTGAGAAGCCTGGAGTTAAATGTCCACGGCTAAAAGCAAATGCGTAAAAACATATACTCGAGTTTCACGATATAGTCATTTTCTACATCGCACAGACTACACTATATCGAGTATATTCGATATATCGCCCCCAGCCCTATACAGTATATAAGTACATTTACCATTTACCATATAAAAAGTGTATGGATATAGCTGTGTGTATAGGGAGAACCCTTAGCTACTTTCTCACGTCCACACAGCTGACCAATCGCAATGAGATGTGGGTGTGAATGTCGGATTGTTGGTTTCGGAAACTTACACAAAGGGTCAGATACACACCGCTGTAATCTGATGTTGGAAAGGTTTGAAGAGAGGAAGACACTGGCAGCTTAAAGCACAAAACTCTGTCCATGTTGCAGAGCATTGCATCATTTGTATGACACAAACAGTGTGCTGTGACTACCAGACAGAAGAAGTCACGATGTGCCAGTTCTCCATGATTGTACTTGAGCACAGTGGTGCTTTGAGCTGAATCCCAGTCCTGTATGCTTTTTGATTTGGTGACAATGGGTAATGATGTGAATGAACGTTTAACTGGGACACCGTGACTCCTGGAATTGTGACGTGATCAGCTGATCTCACTCTTTGCAGTAGGAACCACAAAAACACTCATGATTGTACAGTGGTGTTTCATCAGCCGAGGTTCATTTTGGCCTGAATAGAACAGCCGTGTGATGCTGAAGAGCAGAAATCTACAGGAGCTACTGTTGCCATGTTTGCAGCAGCTTGACTGTTTGCTGTCCAGGGCGAGTCTTGAGGAAGACGACAGGCTTTGAAACCAGTTTGACATAGTGGCCAATAGCAGTATCACTTCATGGCACAGTGGCCCAAAAAGACTTTTCCCAGAAGCAGCTGTAAAACATCCATGGTCCAGGGTCAGACCACTGTCCTAGGTGGGATTGCTGTCATGGTGATGGACATGGTTGGCATGACCATCTTTTCCCCTGATGAAACACAATCTTAGTCCAGGTTGAGCTTTAGGTCGTGCCTTGACAGGTATTCCAAAATATCTGCCAGAGTTCTGGAAGCAGGTTAGGGAGCTGAAGTCAAGACATCAAGTCCAGGCTAGCTTCTGTAACTCAAACAAACAATGAAGTGTGCTCCTGAGCTTTTCTAAGACAAACTAGCATCCACTGCCGCACTTGTTATTCCATGATTTTAAAAAAGTAAAAGAAAATCAACAATTACTTTGTGAGCACAGAGTATACTACAGGTCCTGTTAAAATGTAAAAGTGCTAGCAGTGATTACGTCATCACGACCCTCTTCCAAATCCATAAAAAAAAACTCACCAAAGATCTTTCCTAAAGTTGAAGTCAAGTTGGGGTTTAGCCTGTGAACGTATATGGCTTATGAGGGTTTTTTAAAGACTACTGAAAAAAACATAAAGAATAATGTCAGATCTTTATAGAAAAAAAAATCTTTATCTTCATCTCGACATATGTTGTGAGCCACGTGGCATACTGTTCAGATAATGTTCCAGGGTTGTATTTTTAGTCATTAGCGGAGTTACAAATGTCATGGGATTTGCAATGAGGTTTTCTTGAACCTGGAAGTCTCAGTTTGGCTCGATTTGATGGCCCTGACTGTAAAATCTGATATTATCAGCAAACCAGTATCTAACCTTCTTTATGTACATCTCATATCCCAAAAGGTTTCCAGTAACTTGGGTCCATGTCAACCATGGACATGTTGTTCATCATTAAAATTCTTCAAGTAAAATTAGTGTTGTCACTGCTGATCATTGACCTCTTGGTTGCTTTGAATGTCAATCTGTCATCTTGGAATCAAATCTTATTCTCCTGTTGATCTTCCTGCTATAAATTTCTCTGTGTTAGAGACAACGCCAACAGTTTCACTCTTTATTGCTGAATGTACAGTACAATCTGTCTGCAAGAGAGGGGGATGGACTAATTGGGGATTAATCCAGTCCAATTTTTTACTGAGCATATTTAGCCTCTATCAAGTTCTTACCCCACACACCATCTGGATAGGTTTGCAAATTGAAAATGCGCCCACAGGCCCCAGATGGCTCCCAGAGTTAGTAGTCAAAGATAAACTGGGTGTATGACTGTTGAAAACTTGTGAAAGTCACACTAGTCACAGTCTTCTAGAATGATGAACATATGCTCCTTAAATTGTATAACTCGTCCAATTGTGTCTTTCCATGCAACGAAAGGCAAAAAATTGGGATGCAGCCATTTTAGTGAGAGCTAAAGTGGTTTGTTGTTACTTCTCAGTCAACATATACCCCAATACTGCAGGGCTGATCAATTCATCAAAATAAGACTAGAGTCTGGATGCAGGCCTCTACTTTATGTCATTTCTAGGTGATTATTCTGCAGTGTTTGCATTAGGAGGGACATCTGTTGCATAAAAAAACAAGGGGCAGGCAGAACATTGATGTAAACACCTGAAATGTGTGTGAGAAACAGTAAACTACTTTGAAAGCTGAAACTGTAATAAGTTTGTGAAGTTCATCACTGTCAGAACAACAGACTGGTGCTTAGACCGGCTATAGAGAGCGGAGTGAGAACTTGTACGGCTTGTGTTTGCTGTGAACATCACCGTGGGCTAACAGCGGTGTCGTCTCTTTGGTCCAGAACACTTCGCGGGCAGATGGAAGTCCCATGCCCAACTCTCCCAGCTCCATGGTCAACCAGTACAGACTGGAGGAGGATGAGGAGGAGCAGCAGGACGCCAACACCAAAGACCTCTTCATCAGCGTTGATAACCCAGAGAGCCACGTGACTGCCATCGAAACCTTCATCATGTACAGGGTCGTGACCAGGGTGAGGAGGTCTTACTGTGTGTGTGTGTGTGTGTGTGTGTGCGTGTGTGTGCGCGCGCGCCTCAGAGAACTTTCTGAACTTCTGAAATGATTCATATCTCTGCTGACATTTTGGTAAACAGCACATGATCAGCAGAGATGCATATTATCTTGTTTAAAAGATGCCACACTGGCAGAAACTGAATGTGTGACTGACCTTGATGCAATCAGTCCATCAACAAGTAGAGCACATGCTGCCTGTGTGGTCCCTGAAACTAAGGACCCCTCTATGTTGGCAACAAGGAAGTCGCAGCTTTGCAGCACTGATGATTCTGTCACAAACAACCATTTTGGCAGAAATAAAGGAACATTTTGATTGGCCTCAGATATCGTGCAGATTCATCCCCCACCACGCAGTGTGACGTCCATGTGACAAAAACTATTCTAGGCTCTGTAAGTTGCTGACAGCTGAGTCACACAAGTAGTTTACCAACATTTACATACAGTCTGCTATGCAGATGTAAGATATTGGTCATAATCATTATCAAGATTTAAGCTCTTTGTTTTTACTTTTGCATCATACAACACAATAACTCTGATTTACATTCTAGAACAAGGACAGATAAATGTGGGCTCAGGTCTGTGGATCATTACTAGGCGTAGGTGGTAACACTCTGAGGGTCCGGGCTGAAGCTTCATGGTGTGTTGGGTCTGATTTCTCTCTCCAGACCATGCGGAGCGAGTTCGACTCCAGTGAGTACGAAGTACGGCGGCGCTACCAGGACTTCCTGTGGCTGCGAAGCAGACTGGAAGAAAACCACCCGACACTCATCGTCCACGTATGTATCAGCACACCACATCGTCTGCTTAACACATCTGTGGGCTGCTCGGACCATTTCTGGATGTTTCACTGACCACAAGTCACACATACTTAACATCGCTGCCAGCCATTTTCCACAGAGCTCAGTGCACTTTTACGTTTTTCTTCCCATCCAGGATTCTTTTGTTTTTTTTATTCATTTTCATACAGTATGAGAATCACGTTAAAGGGACCTGAAACTTATATTTAATTTTGACAGTTATTATGACGTAGTATCTTAATAATTCAAACCTGTGTTTCACACACAAAAGACCTGAACATGTGACTGACTGTGTTCTCAGCCACTGCCGGAGAAGTTTGTGATGAAGGGCATGGTGGAGCGCTTCAACGACGACTTCATCGAGACCAGGAGGAAAGCTCTGCACCGCTTCCTCAACAAGATCTCTGAGCACCCCATACTGTCCTACAGCCAGCACCTCAAAGTCTTCCTCACCGCACAGGTGATCTCTCTCTCTCACACACACACACACACAGGGACCCAAAAGGTGCCGTGTTTCCACTCAGGGGTCGCATTAACTGAATATTTTCCATCATTGACTGAATTTTTTTAAAATCTGAAGGCTGTCTGTCATTCTCAGAGTTATCTACTGTAACATGAAGTAACATGTAGCACTGTCAATAACCACACTATTCCACCGGTAGTATTTAATATATTTTAATTATTGTCTTTCACCTATCTCACATGATGACCTGGTTGTCTAGCTTTAGCATCCTAAACTAAACTCAATGTTTATTACGGATTAGACTAGAAAAACTTGACACAGTGCTGAGCTCCAGTGAAGCTTTCCAGCTGTCAGATGATGCAGCTTCACCCTCAAGAAGCCCCCTAAAAAAAGGGAAGACATGTTAATTATAAAGGGGGTGGAGTGTCTCCGTGACGATTTTTGATTTTCTTTATTTCATCTGATAATTAGCAAATTGGCCAACATGCAACTCTGAGTAACCAAGTTGAAATTCATCCACTAGACCTGAGCTTCCACTGCAGAGTAGGCCTAAATGTACTCACAGTACAAACATTTAGGAGCTGGATAAACATTAACACACAGGTGTAGTAAAGCCCCGTTGTGTGACTCCATCAGGAGTTGACATCTCACAGGAAACAGGGTCCAGGCTTCCTGAGCAGGATGGGGGAGACGGTGAGAGCGGTAGCCAACTCGGTACGAGGCCTGAGGAGCCGGCCGGAGGAGTTCACCGTGATGCAGGAGTACGTGGAGGACTTCAGTAACAAGATCTGCTCTGTGGACAAAGTCACACAGAGGATCATCAAGGAACAGAGAGGTAGGATTTATTATTAGAGCATGAAGTCAGAATTGGTTGATTGAAAGTCTTTTTTCAAATTTGTCACCTGTACTTCAGTAAGTGACAAACAATGACAAATGCTTCCTGTTTGATCCAGTCTATGAGTGACTGTGAGGGCTGCTACAGTCATCTATGTCCGGGCCTCACAGATTACTGTACAGAAGCACAACTTTAGAACTTTATTCAAACTGGATCAGATTTTCTACACAATATATTTGCTGCTTTTCCCTCTGATGTCCTCCAGCTGCTCAGCTTCAACTCTCTGTGATTTACACAGTTCATGATGGACACATAGCTTTAGCCTAATGACTTGCTAAATTACCTAACCTGCTGCTAACTGAATCCATGGCTGAACCGGGCTGAGTAGACTAACAGAGAATAATGTTACACTCCCGAGGTGATTTCCAGATTTTTCTGGTGGAGAGATTGCTAAGTACCAAACTGTTAGCTGTGGTTCAGTCAGCTGTGTAGCCGGAGAAATCCTCGGTGGGCTGCTGTATTCCCTGCCAGACTGGCCACCTCTGTTTCAGAGGTTGTGTCGTGTTCACTGGAAGGTAGACGCTGACACTAGCCTATAGCTCTACCTGCAAATGATGAAGATACTGTATAAACCAATGGAATCCATCCGTCTGCTGTGTGTTGAATGTGTCCTCTGTGCTCGCAGAGTATCTGGATGAGTTGAAGCAGTACGGCCCCACCTACACGCAGTGGGCGGGGTCAGAGGAGGATCTGGCGGAGCCGCTGAAGGGCGTGGCCGGCTGCGTGGAGCGGTGCAGCAAGGAAACAGAAGAGCAAATCCAGCATCTGTCTGAAGTCCTCGTCCCTGCCCTGCACGAGTACGTCCTCTGTGCCGAGACGCTGAAGGTGAGCCCGGACCACGCTGCTCACATCTGCACAGCAGAGGGTGCTTTAGCTGGGCCCTGGTCCAGAAAGCAGCTTTTAGCCACTCCATCTTCTGTTCTAATCTGGGATGGTACTCACTGTCAATGGTCAATGTACGTCCACTGAAAGTGTTTGTTTGGTCAGTGACAGGCTCAGATTATTATTCTGACTGTAACCAGAAACAGCAGCTCTATCGACAAAAACATTCATTTAACCTCACAACAACGTAACACATTCACTTTCACTTGATTCATTCACTTTATTGCTTAATGATGGTAAAGTGCTGTATGTTACATTACACTTATATATACATATTAGCATTAGTATTATTCTGTAACCTGATGGAGACAACATGAATGTGGCAGCCATTGAAAATGAGTGACAGATGAGATGTATTTGACTCATAAAGTTATGATCCATGTAGTTTGTGAGGCTGATCAGAGTGACAGACTGACCACAGCTCAGTGCAGTCAGAGCTAACAGAGCTAACCAAACCTCTCAGTCATGAGCAGCTGCTGTCAGACTCTCTGCGTCTCCGCGACTCTCTGGAGCTTCGACAGTCACTGAAGCACGCCAACGGACGCTTGTAAAAGTTTCTGTGTGCTAAATGATGTGTGACGCTAAGATGGCAACTCAGAGGCTACGTCTCCAGGGTGTGTGTGTCTGTCTGGGAGGCTACATAGGAGGGGACGGGGAGTCGGAGGTGGTTGGTGACAAACGCTGCCACATACATACACAAACAAATATCATCTGGCCCAGATCAGCCGAGAGAAAAATGCAATGGTTATAGCCAAGTTTTAACCAATAGAGTGAGGTCACTGCATATATAGCAGAATATGTCGATTGTAAATGGACTGCACTTATAGTAACACTAGAGCCACAATTTGGCTAAAAGAATGTGGATGCTTTTTGTTGCAGACCCATCCACAGCTGTACACACAGTACAGTACATCGCTTAGCTTCCATGCTGCTTCAACCTGGGATAAGTGCTTCAAATAACTTGAACTATCCCTTTAAAATCCACAAAACTACACCCTCTTTGCCTGTGAGCTGCAAATAGGTCCACACACACAGACACACACTGACTGATGTCGTTGAAAATGCCCTGAAAACCTCCTAGAAATGGATCTTAGAGGTTCAGTCAGCATCATTTCTTTAAAGTGATTCCTCTTCGGCACCATCCAGAGATGTGAGGATGTAAAAATGAACAACGTTTGTAGAATCACAGTTCAAAAACTCACCCAGTTGTTGTGTGAAACAAGTTGTATTAAACGTAACCGTGTGCTGGTCTGTGTCAGGTGGTGATGAGACGGAGAGACAACATCCAGGCGGAGTTTGAAGCCAAGAATGAGGCCCTGGCATCCAGAAAAGCTGACCAAGAAGCAGTAAGTGCAATTTTACGTCCTCGCACACACACGCACACACAAACACACACTCACTCCCCTCCTCCTTCTGCGTCAGCCCATGTGGTTGTGTGTCCTCCAGTCATATTCCCAGAGATTAGGTGTAATAAAGTGAAGCATGGAGAGGGGCCTCTCCCTGAGGGCCACCCTCAGCTCATATTGGGGAGGAAAAAAAGGCTTCCTGGGAGGATTATCTAGACATCCAGGCTTGTCAGATGGAAGTCAGTCCTCAGCTCAGTGGGAGTAAGAGCTGTCAATATTATTTCACACTGTAAGCCCAGCAGCTAATCGCGGCGTAATGAAAATTCCCATATCCTCTTTAGACAAGGACTTGCTTCAAAATGTCAGGAGACAAAGGACGGAGAGGAAAGTTAGGAAAGCAAAGGACAGAGCTATTTTTAGACACTTTACTTGAGGTGTTTGCATCAGAGTGTGTGTGTGTGTGTGCGTGTGTGCGTGCGTGCGTGTGTGTGTGTGTGTGGATTTGCAGTCGTGTATCCCTGCTTGCCCAGCTGATGTCAAAATCCATCTGTGAGATTTTAATTAAGAAGCAGGACTCAGATTTTACCCCACAGACTTGTATTTTATTATTCCTGCTTTAATTAGGCGTGTGTGTCTGTGTGTGTCTGTGTGTGTGTGTGTCTGTGTCTGTGTGTGTGTGTCTGTGTGTGAGCTTTAATTCCTCCAGCTTCTAATACATATCATTGTGTTTGTGCCTTTATCAGGTCTGCACTAATAAGAAGGGAAATGTCAGACTTTGTTACAGTTTCCATCAGAGAGTTTAGTCGATGCCGTTAACGTTAACGTGATGGTTAGGGTTAGTCCAACAAACACTCAGCTGTGATCTCTCTGTTTGATTTCAACATTTATTTGTTGTCTGTAAAAATGTGGATTTATAAGAAGTCAAGAGGTCCACCTGTGTGACTCTGAGAACATTTCCTTTTCAGAGGGTTCTTCTTCTTCTTCTTCTTCTTCTTCTTCTTCTGCTTCTGTTTGTCACAGGCTGGTCATGACACTGATTCGTTATGATGATTTTAAAGATCTTTTTTAAAATTGAATCTACAGCATAAAATGAGTTACTCAGACAGTGTACATTAAACATGGCAGCTGTTTTCATGTCAGATTTCTACATCTGTTCAATCATTTGGACAAATAATAATAAATATAATTTTCAGTATATAATATTCAGTGTATTCTCTACTGAACCACAGTTCATGATCAGTCCATCCCCCAGCTCAGCCTTTCACACACTTTAGTCCATGACCAGACACCCTGAAAACAAACATTAGCATGTTTCTAGTGGCCCAAACCTGACATGCAACATGAGTAAGGAAGGAACTTGATGGCATTTTATTGAATGTGACGCCTGAATCTGATTTTTTTATTTATTTTTTTCAAATCCCTCATCAGATGTTTGGTGGAGAATTCAGACATGTTTGATGTTTTTATTTCACACAGTTTCATATTTAAAGCACAGCATCAAGTCTGTCTGTTGAGATCAGGGGTCACATTTGAAATGCAATTATAGTAAATACACTCTGTGTGGAGTTGGCATGTTCTCCCCGTGTCTGCGTGGGTTCTCTCCGGGTACTCCAGCTTCCTCCCACAGTCCAAAAAACATGAACCTTAACAGGTTAACTGGTGACTCTAAATTGTCCGTAGGTGTGAGTGTGAATGGTTGTTTGTCTCTATGTGCCCTGCGATGAACTGGCGACTTGTCCAGAGTGTACTCAGCCTCTCGCCCAGTGTCAGCTGGGATAGACTCCAGCCCCACCGTGACCCTGATGAGGAGAAGCGGTTACAGATAATGTAAGAATTACATGACAGTTTTTGTATTTAACACAATCCACTGAAGTGCAGAAATGTACTCTGAATACTTTTGGATTACTTCAAAATTAAACATTACACTTATACACAAAAAATGGACACAGCTACAAGAATGTGAGTTCCACAAACATTCCAAAAGGAAAGTGTCATCATAACATCTCCAAACATTTCCAATGCAAACAAAATGTGTTTTGCATATTCAGCATTCACAGTTGGTCGAATCAGCACTGGCACAAACTCTGCTGCTCTGTGTGTACCGTGTGTTTGGTTTGTGTTTGTTGCTGCTGTTTTTTAATCAAAGGCCACATGCAGGACTTTGCTCTTGTATCACAGGATGGCTGCACTGCTCAACAGCACTCTTGTGTTGCACAGTTTTGAAGTGTTAGTGATGATGACAGACGATTTACGACAATTAGAGACGTCAAACTCTGATCATTTTACAGACTCGAGTCTTTCTGAGTCACTCACTAAAAGTTAGTAGGTTAACCTACATGTCAGTATTTCTCTTATATTCAGTCAGTGTGCACCGCCTGCATCTCCAGCAAGCTCCACTCGCTCCATCACCTGACAGCAGGCCCTACTCTCTGACTGTCAGGTGATCCACTGAAGTACACATGGATTAAAGTTCTCCGTCGCTACGACGGATTTCCGTCATTCAGACTTCGCAGAGGCGACTTATGAGATCAATGTAGCTCGGAGGAGAACAAAAAAGTGTTGGCTGATGGCTGATTTTTATTGACAGATTGTCACACTCTGCAGTCAATGGTATCATTTACAGCGTGTGCGCGCCTGACCAATGACAGTGTAATGACCCACACAGGGCGGGATCTAAACATGGAGCATCGGCGCTAAAGTTTAGCTGCTTAGCTAGCATGGACTTTGGACACATGGACGCATTGCAATGTCATCAATCAGTTTTTGACTGCGTGACAGAGCTGTGACGTCATTTTGAGACTCGGTTTGTAAAGTTTAGTCAACATGTGAGAACTCGTCTGACACAGAGAGTCTCCTGTTGTGTGTCTGCAGTGTTTCTGTGTAAACGGCTTCATTCAGCGTCTCTCCCTCCCCTCTGGCACCATGAGTTACCATGGTTACGGGAACGCCCTGAAACTTTATAATGATAATCAATAAGAAGTTTTTTGGTTAGTATGACTGTATAGATCATGAATGTAGTCTGATTGTAGCTCTGCTGAAATCTTGTATTCTAACATATATATCAGATGTAAAGTCTCAGAGCTTCTTTGATTATTAACAGTATGTAGTGATGCAGAAAGGTGAGAGCTCACCATCACACTGAAACTGTCACAAGGCTGCAAAAGTTGCTCTTATTGTTATTTAATCCTGGTGCTGCTTGTTTGATGTATTTTCCTGTTAAATGATAAGAGGCTCACTGGAAACAATATTAATAATAATAATAATAATAATAATTAATAATAATAATGATGATGAGAAGAAGAAGAAGTAGAAAAATAACGTAGTGAAGTTCTGTAGATGATTGATTATTTGAAAGAGTAAAACTTGAGACAAACTTGGCAAAAAAAAAAAGAGTATCAATATGATTTCATAGATTAAAAATTACATTGAAATGACAATAAAGAAAGTGTGAACAGAACAGCTCTTTAAAGTATCCTGCTGTAAAACACAAATCAAATATTTAAACTTGATGTCTGCATTAGAGAACATGGTTATGAGTGCAGTGGGGCTGTAAATCTTTTTTTAGCATGTGTCAAGTAACGTAACCTGTAACATCTTTCACAGATTGCAAATGGGGAATATGACTTGGCTGCAGCTTGAAAAACATTTCAGTCAAAAGATTTTTTTTTTGCTTTAATCCATGAGTACAACAGTATTATATTCTCATAATATATGAGAATATAAGCTCATAATTATTGATGACAGATTATGCTAACACATTATGCTGCTATTCAAATGCTCCTCTCACAGTGTTTAGGCTATATTAGCCTAAACACTTCATTGTGTTAAATAAAGTGCAGAGAATAAGACCATTATCATTTACAACATATAATGCTGCCGTTAAAATGACGTTACGTTACTCTTACGTTGTTTTTAGCCTATGAGCTATATTAGCCTCAGCTACATAAAACAAGTGTTTGTGTTTTAAATAAAGTTTCTATCGTCTCGGTTATTGCTTTATTTGTCTTCTTACATTTGACTGGAGGAAGTCTTCAAATCATCAATCACTCATCAGAGTCTGAATCTGCCTTGTTTCACACTGTGTGGTGGAAATGATCCACTCGACTCAGTTGAATCAGTGAATCTGGGTCACCTGGTTCTGCTGGATCAGCGAGTGACCGGTGTTTCCGGCTCTGTAGGAAGTTCCCCTCATGTACTCGTGCAGGATGGATCTGTCGATCTGATCTTGTTAATCCCGGGTCAGTTAGAGGATTCATACACCACTGTTAAAGATGAAAGTTTTGACTGCTGCAGCATGAATCTTCCAACTTGACTCAGCACTCTCCGTCAGGTTCTCTGGAAGTAATCGTAGTCTGTAAAGCTTGAGAACAGTGAGGAGGAGACACAGACCAAACAAGAGCGTGTAGCTCTGTGGTGGTTTGAAAGATACAGAACATATGGATCAATAGTGGAGAAGTTTCTACATGTGGTGAGACATTACAGACGTTCAGTATTTGTTAGTCAAAAGACAGATTTTCAGCAGAATGCTCCTTAAACATACCGCATCATTTCCAATATTTGATTCTAGCACATTGTTTGAATTGTATTAAAACCTCAGAGTTGTTCTTTGGAGCTTGAATAAAATATCAAGGCTGCAGCACTTTATATTGTAAATAGAAAATATGACATAAAATCTTGAAGCAGACACACATGTATCCTGTGGAGAAGACAATCTGCTTGGATGCATCAGTGAATGTCTGGCTTCTCTGGGAAGGTTCATCACTTCTCTAAGAAACCTGCCTGACCTGTCAGACCTCTGATGAGTCAATCGAGCAGTGTTCATATGAAAAATAACTTCATAATTAAAAGTCACATTATTTTAATCAAACATTTAATCCTTGACAGTGTCACTATATTACTATACATTTTTGGTAATCTGATTACATTAATCCATTATTACCCAATCCTATGCACGGAGACAGTTTTTGCTCTCTGTACTCATTCTGTTCATCCTGGACGTGTAACGATACACTCCTGAAGCCCCTCCAGTGGAAGTGATGAAGACAAAATCCACAGATGTTTTGTTTTATATGTGAAGTCGGTGTGAACTCCAGACGTCTGCTGCAGTTACTGTTCAGTACAGATGCCTCCTTTTGTGACTCAGCTCGGCAAGGAAACTCAGAGAGGGAGAACGTGTGCATCAAACACAGACTGTGGATTTTGTTAGTTACAGTACGTCTCTTAATGAACGTCAGTATGGACAGAATGAATGATTACTGTGTCAGAGGGACTGTGGACATAGTTTAAAGTCAGTTTTAACCATGCTTACTAATTTTTACTTTTGCTGTGAGGCAAAAACACTCTGTATGTGTGTGTGCTGGGTCCGGATGCATTGTTGAACGGGAGCTGAACATCATGAGAGCTGCTAGCATTTGGGCTCGAGGTTCAGTTTTTCCCTCACATGTGACCAACAAAGAGCTGAGTAGACTTTTATTTTTGTATTTTCGATGGCAGCTTGGCTGAAGCTTTGTCAGCACAGACACAGTGGCTGATCTGATTGGTTCGTGGTATCTATTCAGTCATAACTGAAGACACATTCCATGACCGAGCTGTCTGAAACACAAAACATGTGACGTCTGTTGTTATTATCACGTTGTGTATCAGTACGTCTTCATACCACAGTTGTTTGATGTCATATCTGGACAACAGAGTGTAAAGATATGAAATGTCAGGTGTGAGCAGTAATTCACTACTCTACTGTCCAATATGATGAAGTTCAAACAGGACAGCATCAGATTCTTCCCTTCTGTCAACATTTGTTTGACCTTTTATAGGAAAGAAAATACTCAACTTTTTTTTATGAGTCAGCCTGAATGTGTTTCTATGACACCTTACAGCCAGCAGGGGGCAGTGCTGCTCTAGTTTAACAGCACACAGAGAAGAAGTCGTGTGCAAATGTTTCTCTCAACATAAAGTTACATTTCTGTTTTACTTTGTTTGTATCATTTGTAATGCAGGACTGAACTCTGAAATGACTTCATGATTTTATGTGTCATATTGGAACAAATCTGCTGTAACTAAACATGAGAATAGAAAAATGATTTATGGTAAGAGTTTGACCAAAGTGTTGGCATTAAATGAAGTGTGTGGTGGAGACAAAGTCATAGGGGTGGCTGTGGCTCGGAGGTAGAGCGGGTTGTCCACTAATCAGAAGATTGGCGGTTCGAATCCCCGGGATCGAAGTGTCCTTGGGCAAGATACTGAAGGTCCTGAAGGCTGTGCCATCGGTGTGTGAATGTGTATGAATGGTTAGCTCCTCAAACTGATGAGCAGTTGGCACCTTGCATGGCAGCCAATGCCATCAGTGTATGAATGTGTGTGAATGGGTGAATGAGATATGTCCTGTAAAGCGCTTTGAGTGGTCGGAAGACTAGAAAGGTTTACCATTTACCATTATTTATATTAGTATTTGCTTTAGTGAGAACTTAAATTAAGTATGGTCCTCTCTGCTTTCTGTACCATGTGACCCAGCTGAGCATTTTTACTGTTTCCTGTCATCCTCAACAAACTTTTTTGTTGTTTGTTTTTAATAATAAAACTCTGATTCCAGAAAGGTTGGGATGTAAAACATAAATAAAAACTGAATACAATGATTTCCAAATATACCACCTATATTCAATTAAATACAGCACAGTCAAGATATTTCAAATTCAAACTGATAAACCTTTTTTAATGTACATTTATTCTGAATTTGATGCCTGCAACATGTTTTGAAATGCTCGTAAAACTCAGGTGACAGTGTCATAATCAGGTATGAAAGAGGCGTCCTCGAAAGGCTCATCAAAGGATGAGGCAAGGTTCATCAAAAACTGCAAACAGTCCAACAGTTTAAGAAGAACATTTGTCAAGTTTTAATGAATTCATGGATTTTATCATCTACAGTCCAGAATATCATTCAAAGATTCAGAGAATTCTCTGGACTTAACCATCACTGAATATCTGCCCCTAGGCAGCACTGCATTAAAAACCATGATTGTATAAAGGATATTACTACATGGGCTCAGGAACACTTCAGAAAACTGTTGTCAGTAAACACAGTTCATCTCTGCGTCTACAGATGAAGTTCAGACTCTGCCATGCAAAGAGGACGACAGATATCAACAAGATCCAGAACTGCAGACTTCTCTGGACGGAGTTCACCTGAGACGGACTCAAAGCGTGCTGTGGTCTGATGAGTCCACATGTCAAACTGTTTGAGTGAATTATGGACGTTGTGTCCTCTGGGATAACTTTATATTTGACACAGTTTCCCAACTATATTGGACTTGTAAAAAACTTTGTCGGCATTATAGACTACACATAAAAATGTAAAATGTGACTTCACACAACAACAAAGAGAAAGGATGTATTTTAGGTAAAATAAAAAAATATAATTATGAATATGAAGTTGAAAAGTTTTTAGTTTGTTATCCAGGTTTCTAACCAGCACAACTTGACACTTTTACTGCTTCTTTTGCAACTAGACGACCAATAAAAAGTAAAAGTATAAAGAATGCACAGTGCATGAGTGACATCACCCACAGGTTTCCTTGACCTTTTGACCGTTATGACTGCATCATCCAGGTTCCCACAGTACACTGTGTTTTGACAGAACTGACAGTGTGAATGAACTGTGAATGTACTAAAAAATATCGAGTCTAAGTATGGAACTATGGAAACTTAGCAAAGGTGTAAAGTTGCACAAATAACTTTGTTCTGTGTGTGATCAAATACTTTATACAGAATAGAGTTTTACTCTACTGTATTCTGCACTTCCTACTCTGTACACAGCGCTTCATTGGCTCCCAAAACTTTGGTATTGGAGACAAGTAATGGTTCACACACACACACACACACACACACACACACACACACACACTTGCTAGATGCTATTCAGCAATAGCACTGATGGCCTTGATAAGGTGGCTGGATCGATATCACTGCAGTAACAAGCAGACCACTGAGATCCCCACAGTTTGTGTGTGTGTGTGTGTGTGTACATACTGTGTGTAATCCCATGTTAAGCATGCTGTGTTTATTGATCTCGAGTAAATGCCATTGTCAGTCTAAATGTCAGACAGCTAATCCCCGCTCGGGCTCAGTGAATCCAGCAGCATGATAACATCTGATTATGTGCACCGCCAGGACACGTAATACATGTGTGTGTGCTTGTACCGAATTCACTGCTCACTCTCTGCTCAAACACACACAGTACAGGTGATAATAACTCTGCTCTGCTTTATTGTGAAACTTCTTCATTAGTGGCTGAAATGCAGGCTGCCTCATGCAGGGGGTGTTTTTTCAGTAATTCTCTGATGTTATCTAACGCTGCTCTAATTGTTTAGATGCCACTAACTAATGAAACATGTCACTGTGCAGTAAAACATAATGTGCACTTCTTCCTCTGATTCAGCTGCAGTGTAGACACTTTATGTGCGAGCTGGAGGAAGAGATATTTATTTGAAAATGTTAAGCAGGTTTGCAAAAGTAAATTTGAATCCATTTAGACTCATCTGAGACTGCAGATAGTTGAATACATTCACCATCTTTCCACATTGACGTTATTGTATAGAGTCACAAGCAGTATAATCACACAGAATTTTGGATAGAAAGCAAGTCTGATGTCACCGCTTCATTTCATTCAATTGTCTTTTATTCGATGCATCTATGAATACCTGAACATCCCGGCTCCTCAGGTGCTCCTCTCAGGGTTTCTGGTTCAGTAACTCGTGCTGTCTGAGGGGAATCAAAGCTGCCCTTTGAACAAAAGCTGCTTTGTATCGATGTCTTTCTCTGTGCTCAGGATCAATATGTGAAACTCAGAGTGGATCGTGACTGGGCTGATACCATGTCACACCCAAGTCCACACCTCGCTCTCTTCCTCCTGTGCAGTTTGAATTAGATTAGATTATACTTAGATGCACACACAACATTTTTTCAAGCATAGACCACAGCAGTAAACAGTGAACACACCTGGTTGGCTCACCTGCTGCTTTAAAAACAGAATGGTGGGTGAAAAAATCAAAAATGCGAGTGTGTTTTTTGGGCTTTTTCTTCCTGTTTGGAACTTGGACTTGACTTGAGATCGTAGAACCCTGCTGTATGTGACTTGCATTTGTTTTACTTAATAGTTAATATGTGTGTCGCACTGTGAGCTTTGTTCCATGGAAGTGTTCAGTCATTGGTTTGTTTGTTTGATTGACAGCTGCAGGAGGAGGTGGATGGTCTGGCAGACCGGGTGGAGCTGGCCAATAACGCCTTGAAGGGAGACTGGTCCCGCTGGCAGGACAGCATGAGAACTGACCTCAAGTCAGCCTTTATGTCTACCGCCGAGAAGAACATGGAGTACTACGAGAAGGTGAGTTCGAGATTCTGATTTCAGTAGTAAAGGTCCTCTGGGCGAGGGGAACACCAGGGCCACCAGCCCGTAGTGAACATCAAGTACTGGCAGTAACAGTTGGACTCCCTAGTCATTTATGTTTGTATTTACGAGCAGTTTCATTTCAGTCATCGAGGACACAAACACAAACAGCTGGAGAGTTGGCAACTTCTGTCGTCTGTAATGGCTCCTTCACTCGGTCAGTCACCTCCAGCTGTTCACCTCATTCTCTTCAGTGTAGCACTGCTGACACACCTGAGTCTAACTTTTACTAACTTCTACTTAAAGTAAGTTAAACTAATATGTAATACTTTAAACTGACTTTGATGTTTTTGTTGTGATATTTATTGTCATACAGTGTAATGTCAGTGGTTACAGGGACTGTCATGCAGGCTGTCCTGAGTTTGTCCAGATAACCACAGAGCGTAAGCTCAGTATTCTAACACACCAACAACTGGATCAAGCTCCAGCTCAAATGGGGGATTTCAATTAAGATCAGAGTGAACACACACCACAGATATAAGTGCTGTCATAGAGGCTTCGAAGTAAGTGTCAGCCAGCAAACAATGTCAGAACCCATCAGAGACGACAATATAGCCTCTGGGGGCAACAGTCAATGTCTCTGGGCTTCCGGTGTAGCAAATGGATATCTGAAAGAAACAGATAACAGAGATCCGGGCCAAGACTTCATCTGCATTAACAACTTGATACATGAGCATGAAGAGAATGATGCATTTTGGCTAATCTCTACAAACCGATATCACCATATGAATACAGATAGAAATCGTGGTCATGGGTTCCAAGTTTGCATTCTGGGCCAATACGTCCCGTCTATTTCGCTCTCCACATGGACTCTTGCAGCAAAGACCCGCTGTAACATGAGTGGCCAATGCTACTTGGACAAACGGAAATTGGAACACTTCTGGTGCAAACGTCTTGGTTGTTTGTCTACAGATTCATGCATGCATATGCAGATATCTGTTTATTCTTTGCTGGGTAATCTCTATCTATGTTTGACTGTTAGTAATTTTGAGAATCAGCACAAAATACTGGCCGGTTTCATTTCCTTTCAGATGAATCTCAGCAGGAGAGGATTTAACCTGAGAGAATAGGATGGAGATACTGAAGGAGGAGAGTAGGAGAGTGAAACAGAGAAAAAGGGGAATCCGAGAAAGAGAGAAGTTGCGATGAAGAAGAGACAATCCCAGATCCAGATTAACGAGCAGGCAGCCCAGCAGAGACAGCAGGGAATTAGACGTTGAAAAAGAACAATGGAGCTAGTTGGAAGGAGAGAGAGCATTACAGCAGGAGGAGAATGAGACAAGGAAGCTGTTACAGTAACAATCATTTACTCTGTTAATAGGTTTTGTTAGTCATGCTGGAGTATAAGCATGCAGTTAGGACAGAGATATGCTCGGGTGTATTTTGGTCCTGAAGGCTGGAGCTCTGCCAGCAGAGGGCGGTGCCGCTTTACATTTATTTCTCCTCAAACAACTTGCCTGTGGACGGCTCGTCAGATCTTGGATTTTCTGTGGAAGCCGTTGTTGCTTCTCCAACAGCCTATTAATAGTGAGCGGATTATCGAAACCACTCATCGATGTGTCCTGCTTCCTGTTTAATCAGTAGATTTGAACGTTGTCTGCTTCTCTGCTCTTCTGTTGAAGCGGTCTTGTGGTGACTCGGTTTTCCTTGACAGACTGCAGCAGTTAGAGGTCCTGCTTATGCTAAATGGTACTGCTGAACTTCTACCAGACACTCAGAGTGTTAAAGTGAATCACTACTGAATTTTTGAAATTGAAATACCAGTGATTCTATAGTCCTGACATATTATAGCCATATATTTAAAAGTATATACTTCAAACTGCCTGCTTTCAATAAAACTTTAAGTAATTTCAATCTGTGAAATTTTATAAACTTGATAAAGTCATAGTCATTTCCTTTAGCGTTCACAACATCAGATACGTTACTATTACCAGAATATAGTTATTATTCAAATAAATATATTCTCACAAATGAAGTTGGTCATTTTAAGTTAACGTTCAGAAGAGATGCTCAAAGTGGACTTTCAAAATTCACATTAGAGTTAACAAGTATCTTTAGCATACCAGTCATTTTCTTGATTTATTCATTGTTTAATCATTTAAAATAGTGAACTAATGTCCATCACAATTTACCAGAGCCCAAAATGATGTTCAATTTGAGAAAAGAAGCATACTTCTCTAACATGTAACAATTTTTTTTATTATTATTTATTATTTATTTTTATTTAGATATGTGACTGCTATGATTTTAATATTATTTTAATACTTTTCTTATCTTATCTGTAATTTGTGAAGTAACCTTGGGTGTCCTGAAAGGCGATTGAAATGATTGTATGAATGTATTATTTATTATTGTTATTACTGTTCTACTAAATTTCAAGTGGAAAAAGTCAAACGTGAACATCTAAACTACAAAAGATAAGAAATGAAAATTGAATTTTCATACTGAATTGTGCATCTACAAAGTCAGCTCTGTTTTTCCAGTTTTTTTTTTTAAGCACCATCAGTTCATGAAGGGGAATGTTAATGTTCCATTATACAATAATATTTTAGACAGTAGGCTTTCATGAAGAAATGGTCTTCCCACTGATGCGCACCCTCATTGGACCTATGTTGATGAGAATGGTGGTGGAAGCCAGACACAGAAAAAGCAAAGAGAATCCGGTGGATTTTCAAAATAAAATACCCTGTGCAAACTGCCGGTCGTAAAAACAGACAAAAGAGAAACTAATTAACTACATAGCATATTTACACATGTAGAAGCATATTTAGAAGAACATACACCGAGAAAATGGCCAAATCTGAGCAAGTAAACAAAGTCTGGTGGGCTAAACGCTCGCTGGTGAGGTTTGAAGTCGCATGCAGGACGGACCAAATACGCTACGCTCACGCAACGCACTGCAGACGGACCCGGTGGATTTTCAGCGTAAGAAGCTGATTGGTGTGAACAGAGCCCTGACCGTAACTCCATCCAAAACCTTTGGGATTGGCAACATCAGCATTGGACCTCACTAATGTGCTTGTGGCCGAATGGGAGCAAGGTTCAAATGCAGCCGGAGGAGCAGCACATCAATGCCCATGGTTTCAGGATGACTTAGAAATGAACATATGGCTCTATCCGGTCCTTTTGGCTATGCCATGTAAAACATACTGTGAAAGAGCAACATAAATATCAGTCGATGTTGCTAAAAAAAATTCATTCAGTCAGCCTTTCTTGTTTCAGTTTCTAGTACTGGTAACACACCAGAAGACTGGGTAGACAATTTTAATTTTAATTGTGTGTGTGTGTGCATGTGCGCATGTGTATGCTTGTGTGTGTCTTTGTCATATTTGGGTTTTGTCTCCAGTGTCCTCTCTCTCCTGGCCTCTTCCTGCAGTAGCCCTGACAAAACCACTCATCACCCAGCACATTGCCCCCTGGCAAGCAAATGCAATACAACAAATGAGTACCGGTGTGCACAGAGAGACAGAGAGAGAGACAGAGAGACAGAGAGACAGAGAGAGAGAGAGAGAGAGAGAGAGAGAAGCCAAAGGGCACTCTGCTTCTGAATGTGAAAACATTTCTAATATGGCCAATATATAATGTAGCCATTTGTGATCTGCAGATCCAGCCACGGACTCACACAACAATACAGAGAGCTGCTTTCTGCATATTTATAAGTTATACACACACATACTGTGCATCTTGCTCTAACATTTCACAAATGAAATATTAATGATCCCCAAAGGTTCTTAATTTGAGCACTCAGAAGTTAAGAACAGAACGGTGTGTTAATGCTGCATGAACAGCTTCCTTTTTTTGATTAGTTAAGGGGCAACTATTATGCTAATCTCCAGCTCTATATCTTATTCGGGCACTCAGTTTGCATGATTCAGAGTTTTAAAAAAAACTCATTTATCTTCTACTGGCCTTTTAGCAGTCCCTCAGCTCAGCCTCTGTATGCAGCAAGACGTTTTACCTCTCTTTAGACTCTTTAATCCCCCCCCCCACAAAAGCTTACTTTCTTCTGATTGGGTAACAAATCTTACCCAAGCGCTCCGCCCAGGGCTTGTGAGAACCACGTCATCCTTTTGCCAAGTGTGCTTGATGGCAAATGACAGCTACAGTGACCTGGAACCTTGCCTGGAAGATAGTGATTTGGGCACTGAATTAGATGAATTAACTATTTATCAGACCACAAATGAGACATTAGTATTATTAGGTTAGGTTGTTTTTTATTTTAGGGGGGTTGAAGGGGGTTTAGTTGTTGTAGCTGCTAAATGATGCTAACTTTATCTGCCATTAGCTAGTCAACTGTCCTAGTCTTGCCTGGACTGGGAGCTTGGAGTACCAGGGTAATGTTGGTGTTTCGCCACCAGCACAAGCTTTTTGTGTTTATTTCCATGTCTGAGTGAGAAAGTAGTAAATTCACTACTCAGTACTTCTTGCCTGACGGCTTCTTGGAAAGACTCTTTCTTTCTGTCCATTAGCACTTGTCTTGTTTCTGAGCAGACTGATAATCAATCAGCCTTTAGAGAAAAAAAACACAAGTCCATAGATAAAACCCATCTTTGTACAGCGTCAGAGTTTTGCAAGATTTTGATGGAACAGCTTCGAGAGACAAGTTTGTCTCCATGCAAACAAAATAGCTTCTTGTCTGAAGGCTGGTTGGAGGTGCACAGATCAATCACACTCTGAACGTATGTTCAATGACCAGGATATTAGGTGTCTGCACTGCCAAGTCAGTACATCTGCTTGACACAGCTCAGCCACTCACTTGTCTTGTTAGCTCCGTGTTCTCTCTATTTATTAAGCAGCAGTGACCTCTGCAAGAGAACTGCTGTCAATGGGAAAAGACAGAAACTCCATTACAATAACTCATGTACAGTTTGATATATAAGTTATGTTCTCTCCCTGTTTTGGCACTGCCTTTATCGTCCACTGAAATTAAAATGCTGGACATGTGGGCATGTATCTTGTCCAGCACCATAGCTTGTTTGACACGCTATCAAACACCCACTGAGGTTAAAAGTGCACTGCTAATGCTAACATTGGTTTGCCGGCTCAGTTGTAGCACACTGAACAGCTTGAAATGCCTCAGTCTGTTTTATATTTAGGTTTGTTTCTATCCCCCTGTACACTTTAAGCACTGCAGGATGCTGGTTATTGTGTAATGGAAACACCAAACAACATTATGACACCAAAAAGTCCCCAGTTTTTTGCAGGGTTAAAGGAAGATTTGGCATATGGCCCTAAATAAAAATGTATGAATGGGGGTTCACACAAAAACGTTGTCTGTCTTTGGCTTGTAAGCTACAGGTAACGGCACAAATGTGTTACATAGCATCTCCATCCCTCTGCTGGTCCAGCTGCAACTTCGTGTTACGTTTTTTTTTTTTTTTTAACATTACATGTCTGTGTGAATGTGTGTAAATCAGGGCAGTGCTAAAATAGAGCATGCCTGCTCAGCAAAACTCATGTTGTAAGGCCAAATATTGTGGTGAAGCATAAAATTGGTACATGGAGAATGATTTCCTGAGTTTTCCAAAGCAGGGTTATACCAGATTAAAACATCAAATAGACTTTTCTTTGATGAGAGGTCGGCTATTTCCAGCGAGAGAATCCTTTACTGCGGTATCACACTGATACGAGTAACCTAAAATCAATGCTGTTTCGCCCTGTTTTTGGTGAGAACATCTTGTCTGAGAGTTCACATTTCAAGACGTGTTTGGACAGGATTTAGTTCTGTGTGGTTGGTAGGATGATTTTAATATTGCATATTCACTGATTTCAATCCCATCCAGAGCACGTGTGTTTATGATTCTTCCGACCCCTTCCCCCAGTATTAATTACATCTCCAAATACCTGCTGGTTTTTGGCACACTTGTCAGTCCTCTGAGAATTCATTCCATCTGTATAATACCCGGTCGTTTCCAAATGTATTCAGGAGCTTTGCATATGAAAAGCAGCAGTTCCTGTTATTGAGTTTTACAAATTTATACTCCATTTGCACTGTGTGGGCTGTAATAAAAGAAAATGTATAAAGATTGTTGATAACCTAATGGATATACATTTTCACCGACATACAGTCTTCTTTGAAATCATATGTTGTGATGGAAAAACACAAAATCCGTTAGAGCTAGAAGGTTTCATTTTATATCCCATTGTTGGTGTATAGTGTATCCTTACATTTTCTGAAAATAAAGATAGAAACAACAAGGTGTTATTTTCTAATCTAGTGACTCTTTCATTGGAATATTGGATTTACAAGGTTTTTGCTGGGTCAGAACCTTCCTGATACTTCATGGTTTACATCCATGTTAGCTTGCTTGCAGTCTTCTTGCCTGTCTTCATCAGTCCGATACCATGTTTCTTGGTACACTACCACTACAAAAAGGTGATCCATAGAATAGCACGCAAATTTATTTTTGGAATTTATACCCAGCTATCTAGCTATTTATCTCATTAGTCGGAAATTCGGAAATTCATTGTTGGCCACCAATCGCTAGACAAATACAGCACCACCAGCAGCACCCACAGCAAACATCAGCAGCATAGACCCACCCACCACACATCGTCACAGTGCTCCACATATTATAAGACGTCAAGGCCTATCTTCCATTGGCACGTTTGTTTGGAAGTGGAAGAAGATGAACTTGAAAGGCCTGTTGAACCCATCATAGGTCCAATTGTTCATGCATTCAAGCCGATGTGTGTTGGAACCGAGCAGTGGTAGAGGTGGAAGAAGTCATGGAGCCTGTGCTTTGGGTTAAAGACCGAATCGGCAGCAAAACCTGGCAGTAATCAGTAGTGTGCTGAGTAATATGATGTCTGCTTACTAAGGAGCATGGTTAAAATGAATGTTCCTCCTGTCCAAATGAGGCTTTAGTTTGTTTTATTAAAGCAGTCAAACTGATTTCATCTCACTGACTTGTATGGAAGAACTGATGAGTTCAACTGTACACAGCAAACCATTTGTAATGAATTTGAAATGCATTAAACCCGTTTACATTCTCTTGACAGTGCATAGCACACGGTGAGCAAATAATTCTACTGAAAGTGATTCCAAAGGATGACATCACTCTTTGCTATGTGCTGATATTGTTATTCAGGTACAGATGTGGGCCAGTGTAGCCAGGGGGCCTGTAAATGATTTATTGGAGTCGAGCACAGGGAGACGGCCTATAAGAATCTAATAAGACACCTGCACCTGGGAGGGTTTTATACCACCTATGTGGGGTGTGGAGGAAGACTAGGGAATGTGGGGGGATGAATGATGGTGGATTGAGGAAAATGGACTGAGGAGAGGAGGCATAAAGAGCACAAGAAGGTATAGTGGGTGAATGTTGGGGAGGTTGGGGGAAACTTGGGAGGGAGAAAGCGACTCAAAGATACAAGGAGCAACAGGAAGACGTGGGGTTGTTTGAACATACTGTAGATGGTATGAAAACTGATTAACTCACACAGTGAAAGTCCGTCAAACATTCACTTGTTCCAGTTTTTCAAATGAGGGGATTTGGAAACTGTGATGGGATTTTCCCAGATTTCCAGTCACCATTCTTTGTACCATTCATTGACAAAATAATAAACATTGCTGGATAATCAAAATTGTTACTTGCAGCGCTTCTATGAATAAGGCAATTTTGTCATGGCATCTTGAGGGTTTAAAGACAGTTTTCAATGCTTGACCACCACTGAGTCATCACTTTAACTGTCAAGTCCTTCTGACATTTATTCCCATATAACATGCATGAACCATTAACACAGACTGACAGAGGACCAGCCAGGGGAGGGTGTGAAGGGCATGGCAGGACAAACTTACCCTTACCTTACTTGACCATTTTTATTTTTGCAGTTGTTGCTTTGGCTCTGGACCACTGCATGTAAGATATGAAATGAAACACTAACAGCCATGGGGACATCTTTCACCCCCATTGTAGCTAACTTGTACATGAAACATATTAACCCTGTTTACATGTGGGATTAACATATGGACAGCTCTAAGTACAGGTGTGAATGCACCCAAGACGGACGCATTGAGATCCAAGCGTGACTAAATTCTTTTAGCATCGTGTACGCAATCTGTCCTGTACCACACTGAAAGACTGGTTACTTCACTGACACAGTCAATTTGGAATCAAATGCAAAACATTAAGTTGTTTTTTTTTCAGTTTGTCACAGCAAAGTCACCAGACCCCTTAAAAATTGCTCAATTTTGTTTGTTGTTGAGTAAAGATAAACTTTAGAAACTTTGTGAAATGCTGTCTAGCACAAATTCGATTTGGGCCTTGTAAATTCAGCAAATTCTGAATATTAAGGTATTCATTACTTGGTTTCTTTCTTGCGCTGGATAAAAACAATACACTTGGTCTTTGCAAATGAGCATAATGTACGTGTTTATTTACATATAGGGCGGGGAAGTGAAATCTGATCACAAGTAGTGACCTGAGACGCATACGGAGAAGCATTTTAATGCCAGGTGTAAACTGACGTAGCTGTCCACTTGTGCTCAGATCACCCAAGATTCATGCTAATACCAAGTATAAGCAGGGCCTTTGATCAGATCACTCTGACAACGGCTTCTGCCGCATCTGACATTTGGTACCAGTTCAGAGAGGACACTTTAATCAAACTTCATCGCTGCAGGAGTAACTAAGCATATTTGAGCTTTGGGTACTGACTGAAAGAATGAGACTGGATGAAAATGGACAAGATTAGTTTCCAAATGAGGCTGCATAGACTTACCCTCAGGGACATGATGAGGACCTTGGACATCTGGACATCTGTTGAATGAAGACCATTCATCGGGAACGGATCAGGTGGTTCACCGGGAACGGATCAGGTGGTTCATCAGGAACGGATCAGGATGATCCCCAGTTGGGGAACTTCAACAGGTATGCCCAGAGCATACGTCTGGACTTCCCCAGGATGGAAGCTCTCACATGGATATACCATGATTCAGGGAAGACAAAAGGGCCTTTTTGTACAGGATACAAGAATCCTTCTTGCAGGATTTACAAGAGAAGTATTGAAGGAGCAAAGTGGGATGTGTGAACTGCATGAACAGTGAATGTGCGTAAATGCTATTTCAGATTAGCATTTAGTGCAGCTCTGACCTTAGAGTAACTTTAGACCTTAACATATCCACACACATATACTGCCCGTCTTCTTATCAGTGTTATATTAATGAGAAACCATAATGAGATGGCCGGAGACACAAAGGACGGTCGATGATAAAAAGTGAGATGGTGTTTTAGAAGGACAAAGCTGAACATAAGAATGAGACTGTGTTCACTCTGAGACACTACGCTGAGCTCAAGTGCTGCTGTAGCATCGTAGTATGGACAAGAAACCAGAGCCTAATGGTAAATACAATTCATCAGTGTTTTATGTTTGATTGATTTTTTCTTTTTTCTTTTTTTTTAGCTAATTTTCACTTTGATTGATCAACCGGAAATTTTACAATCATTTAATTGTTTAAGTAATTTATCAAGAAGAATCAGGGACCAATAACCAAGATATGCAGCAGTTTCAGAAGTGTTCACTCAGAGAAGCTAATAATTGCTATTTGCGTTTACTGAGTGAGCAGTAAGGAAATAAATCTGATCAGAACCAGCTATTAATACAGCTATTAATGTAGTAATATGCACTAAAACCACAGTCAACTTCTCTAAGAGTATAATAAAGTTTTAATGAACACTAGGTCAATGAACATCAATCACACAATTACAACCTTAAGGGCGCAGCCACAAGCATACAACACACTGCGTATCTGTATGTGTATGTATGCTGAGGTGCAGATGGCGGTATGGCCACGTGAGGCACACTCAATATAAACCATGCAACCTATTGCTATCTCACTCTACCTGATGAACACAGGGTCTGTATCTTCCTTCTTCAGATAATAAACAGGGAGGATTGGGCGGCTACACCAAAATCTCTCCTGATCCGATGAAAAAAGGAAAGAAAAAGAAACAGAGTAGAAGAAACAGTCGGCTACTCGTCCTGTTACAGCAACATTGCAGGACACTTCCTGTAGCAATTTACGTCTCAATGGAAAGGCGGGGTTTGGTGGTGTATGTCAAATATATCTTTTATCCTCAATGACGTCACAGCTGCTCCACAGGAATTCCATGAGTTCGTATGCATTTCACCAGGATTCATGTTCAGCCCAGACTTCACGCCTCGTTATGAAGTGGCAGAGCCTGGTGGGGGTCTTGGCGTGGCCCCTTTGTTCAGGCCCCTACGTTTCCATGTGGGCCTTGGCTCAGGCTTTATGGTTTACACATAGGCCTCTCTTGGTTAAAGTCATACAGCAAGGTCCCAACATTGGTTTTATGCAAACTGGATATTTGCAGCCCTAGACTGCATGAGAATAAAGAATAAAACTGTGATTGACAAACCGCTAATGACGGCTCGTGATTTTCTTCTGCATCCAGTCTTGCTAAGCTAAGCTAATGCTGCAGTAGTTGATATACAGTATGTAAATCTATGGAGTGAATTTCATTTCTGGGTTGCACACATCAGTGCTGGCAGATTCAATTCTGATAAACTCACATAGAAAACAGTCAGCCCACGTATTGATGCATGTCACACATTGCCACTGTGTGTTGCTCTTCAGACACTTAATGCATTAGATACTTTGCAATAATACCTGATATACTGATATAAATGGTAAAGCAGGCATTGCTGCTGTTAAACATGGCAAAGAGAGTCACTTAGTGGTACACTACATACTGTGGAGGTGCTGACCTTCATTTCATGTGTGGATGTGACAAAGCTCCTGCTCAGTTTGATAACTTTTATCTGTAATATCAGGAATAATACAGTGCACTGCTGTAATGTGTGATTATACACTGTCTGGTGGAAATAGCACCTACAGTAATATTGTAAACAGATCTGTGGTCAGATTGTTGTGTGGGCGTAGCAGAGCGAGCATGTGTCCATATTTGCAATTCTATTAGCAGGTCTACGTGCAGTTTTTATCACAGTTGTTCCTTTTGCACAGTCTGCATATTGTTCTAAGACAGTGAAGTGACAGCCCATCATTAACATCAGAAATATTCAACCCATCTGACAAAACATCACAATAACCAGCAGTGCCTGTCAGGCAAACACTCAGCCCACTCACTTTAAAATGTCCATTTATTCAAATCACAAAGCTGCTGTTAATGATCTGTTGATTTCATGTATTTATCCATGTGTGGTGAGCGCTTGTCAGGTTCTCCTCATGTTAGACTGTACGGATTAGGAAGTGGTGGGATCAGAGGAAGAACATTTAATACTGTGCATATTTTCATGCATCAAATTCAGACAAAAGCAGTTTGACCAGGACAGAGTGAGAATCTAATAATGGATTATAAACTGAGATGTGCCTGATTTGTTGACATTGTCTCATCTAGTCCTCTCTACAGCTATGAAGAATGAATTATTAAGAGAGAAAAGAGTAAAAATATATGCATTGTTGAAGATGTGTGAAGTTAAGCATCCCCTGATGATATAGAAGGGTGTGCTATGTGCTGGGGCTGAGCCCCGGGCAGCGCTGGCTCAGTTTAACCCCTGAATATAAGACACATGAATTAGATAAGTATGACATTAAGTATGTTATAATTTATGAGACATAATTAGCTATAAACTGCAGCTTTCTTTACATAGAATATGTGAGTGATGGCTCAGGAAACCAAATTTCAAGTTATTGACTGAAGCTCTCCAAATCCAACAGTTATTGAAGATGCAGTGATCATCATTCAGATGCAGGTTTGTGATGAGCTGAGTGTTCTGCCCTCACCGTGAATGGCAAAGGCAGAGCCTTGCAAGCATTGCCATGGTTACCTCATAGCAACAGGGACTGGAACTGATATAAAGGATGTTGCTTATATTTCAGGTCAACAAATATTTCATATTTTTTCACTGTCTGCTTGGACTAGTTGTTGAAGGGCAGTGCTGGTACTTTGGAACTGAATGTGCCAACAGCTTTGCCAGTATATTGCAGAATGAGCTATTAGACTTTCGACAAGTATCTCTTAGAACTGTGGGCTTGTGAGATGTAACAATTACTCCATCATAGCACACAGTGTAACATCAATATGTATCATTCATCACACTGTAAGGATTTGTCCTTCTGTCCAGTTGCTCATGGACATGCTTGTAAAAAGATTTAGGTGTAACGTCCCTAACCTGATAACTGAAATCTGAAATCAGGTTTCTCATTTTCCTCGTGTCGCTACAGTAAATACACACACTGGGTAACACTAGTAATACTATTAAACACTCCACAAGGTAACAATTTTAAAAGAAAAACCCAGAATACATGAGTGCTAGTCAGATCATTGACCTTGTCTGAACCACCTCCCACACATCTTTCCAAAGGCAGTGCAGGGAGGGCTTCACCCAACAGTGTTTGCAACTGTGTGGAAGTATAGACAGGGATAAAAATTCTCTCCCAAGCTCACTCTTCATGGAACTGCTTCTCATGTAAACAACTAAGTGCAACATCATAAATGCCTTTAAGGAGAGTTTGTCTTGAGTGTGCTCCATTTCCCTGTTTGTATGATTCATTGCATCAAGACAAGATGCAGGTGTACAAGAGCTCTGTTAAATGGACAGAAAATCCATCTTTACATGGTCGGCATTGATTTAAAGTCGAGGCACCATCTATTCATGAGTCAAACTGAATCTGCTTCACTGTTGTGTCTGTGTGTGTGAGGTAGGTAGCAGTTTGTTCCTCTGCCATCTGTGTGTGTTTGTCCTGATTCTCTGTGTTTACCTGTTCAGCACTGGTGGAGTCTGGAGGATAGCTGTGGGCTGATCAGGCCGCTGCTTTCCTAATGAACCCTGTAAATTAGAGCTTTAGCCCTGGGTGTGTGTGTCATCATGCATCAGGGCCACTTACTATGATATTTTAAACTGAATTATTGGTGATATGACTTGTTTGCACTCTGGCTCTTTCATAGGATACTTTCACTTTATTACAACTTGGATCTTGTTTACAACATATCCCTCAGGTATGATTATGTTGTACTAATCAAAGTAATTGCTAAGATCTGAAAACAGAAGCAGAAGAAACAGTCAGGTGATCTGGCCGGTTAACCTCAGCCATGTTCCGACCTATGGAAGAATTATCCTATCTTAATTCAAGAGCGTAGATTTTCAGTTTGAGAGCATGATTTCTCCTTCTCGTGCTCAGATATATTCTCCTCGTGCTCACATTTTGTGCTCGCACTCAGATTTCTGCTGCTTTCTTTCAAAATGTGTGCTTGAACTCAAAAATCACATGCTTGTGCTCACATTTCTTCTTCTTGGACGCAAACATTTCGCTCGCACTCAAATATTTCCTACGAGGAGAAATCATGCTCTCAAACTGAAAATCTACGCTCTTGAATAAAGATAGGATAATTCTTCCATACCGACCATGCAACCAGCATTTCAAAAGTTTCTAGGCCTTTATGGACGATGACCTCCTGTCATGATAGTCAGCCATAGAAAATGTTGTTTTTGAAACACTAAAGACAAACTAATATAGACTGAGGCAAAATATTTCACTAGATAAAAACATTTTGCAAATGTTTGGATCAATTCCTCCATCAGCTATGCAGCAAGAATACTGCTTAATTATTTGGATGTCAACTGTGATGTTGCTAATAATCCCTTTATTGCACAGTGAAACCGTGCACACACAACTATTGTTACAAACTGTTTACAAAGGACAGCTTGGGTAATAAACTTGTCCTTGACCTCTGTTTCCCAAACCTGCCTGATCATGATCCTGTCCTGCTGATCATCTTTTTAGTGATGTCATCACGTTCCAAGATCTCAGCAGTTACTTTGAGCAACTGGTTTCTCGCAGCTACTTCTTTTTATAGCTACAGCTAAGTAACATAGGAAGTGCTGAGATCTCAGATTATGGCTTTATTGCTAAAAAATTATCCAAAGGGGCAACAAGCCGTCTGAGGGCTCGTTTTTCTTGCCAAGCATGTTTTTTATATGATGATTTATATGAGAGGTTTGCTGGTTGTCCAGAATCACAGTTGAGGTTTAGAATGTGTCATCAAACATATTTTACAGGAAGAGAAATGAGAGAGATTTAAACATACTCAAATATTTGATCAAGGCATAGAACATGACTGCAGGGACACAGGATGTGAATGTGTCTTTGATCCCAGAGAGCTGAAAGAAATCCAGAATCCAACTCCAGTACAACACTGTGAATTCTTCCTGTGTGTAAACTAGAAATGAATCAGTCCTGTTTCTCTCAGCACTTTCTGGTTTTGTCAGACGAATGTGCTACAGTTTCCTTGTTTATTGGCTTTCTCTGGACTCTTTCTTAAACAAGGCTGCTCAGAGTCGACAGCCTGTTGAATCCCATCTCCTTGGAAAGATTTAGCGTTCCACTGGAACATCTGAATCTGCTTTTTCACAAACACTCTTGGTGCTATATATGCCTCTGGAGCCAGAAGCAGCAGTTCTGTATGTTCTATGTTGTGCACTGAAAACTAAAGCTAAGAAGTGTTCATAATGCTGCTCCGATTAGCTATTCATTCTGTAAAGTTTGTCTTAAAAACAAAAAGGATGTGCACATTTTGGAGAAGATGTTTTGAAACCTCTGGCCTTGCAGGAAGTGCTATGCAAACAAATTTCCTCTTATTTTTGTTTGTATCCACAATTTATTATTTTTTGTAAGTACCCATTTGATTTCTGGGATGCACCAATGTTTTCTGATTCTTCTCTTTGCTAAGAGAAAATTCAAGTTCAAGTGGTTGAGAGTGCACACAGAGAAACATGGGTTTTAAATCTGAGGAGCATAAAAAATGCATGGATATCATAATAATAATAATGATAGTGTGATAGTTTAGGCGGTGTTACCAATGATATTAACAATGAATCAGCCATGCCCCTCCAACTTCTGATCATCAGCACACCTGGGTAAGGGCAGATTTGGATAGCTCAGAAAGTTGTGGTGCATATTATGAGGGGCCTTTCAAGACATTATTCATTCTGGCCCTCTCACACACATGTATTCTCCTCTTACATACATATATTCTCACTCTCGCATACATATATTCTCACTCTTACATACATATATTTTCTCTCATTTACATATATTCTCACTCTTACATACATATATTTATGTCTGTCGAGAATATATGTACCTATGTGAAAGGAGAATGTATGTATGTGAAAGGAGAATGTATGTATGTGAGAGGAGAATATATGTATGTGAAAGGAGAATGTATGTATGTGAGAGTGAGAATGTATGTATTACTGGTATTGATGAATACACACCACTCTCAGATAACCTGTGCTGTTTTGTTCCATCAATTACCATTACCATCAGTGAGACAATAGTGAATACACTGCAGCAGACTTTTGGAACCACATTTATTAAATGTTTTGGTTCAGGAGAATAAAATGACTGAAGTGTTACTTTATCATTTTAAGTAATGATGTCCTTTGTTGAATCGTAGGTCTGAAACTGACAACATTTATATGAATACAATATCAGTGGAATCTGTGAGAATAGGATTTAGGATAAGAAACAAGAAAAACAAAAATAGTTTCACATTGCACATTTACTTACTGTATGTTAAAAGTACCTTTCGTGCACAGTTTACAACTTAGAGAATTCAGGAGAGTCTAAACCACCTGTGCTAGTCTTAGAACCATTCCATAAGGCCATCAAAGTCTAGAGCAACATTATGCTCATATGCAAAACGTATAAATCACAGCCTGATTGTGGTGCTACAGGAAAACAATTACAAATCATTCACTTTACTACAAATATACAATATTAAATAAAACAAAAATAAATATATATAAAAATAAAGTTGCTGAAATAAAAAGTAAAAAAATAAAAAGTAAAAAAAAATAAAGTACAAATTCACTTACAAAAACACTGATCTATAGCAGGTGGGAAGTTTCTAACAACACAATGGAAATTAAGGTCAGGGGTTGTAGGAGACCAACACAGAAGGGAACACCAAGTGTTCTTAGTCCATCCTGAAAAGTAAGTAAAAAACAAGTAAAGAACAAGTAAAAAGTAAGTAAAAAAAAACAAGTAAAAAACAAGTAAAAAGTAAGTAAAAAAACGGGTAAAAAAGAAGTAAAAAAAACAAGTAAAAAGTAAGTAAAAAACGGGTAAAAAACAAGTAAAAAAACCAAGTTAAAAAACAAGTAAAAAAAACAAGTAAAAAGTACGTAAAAAAACAAGTAAAAAGTACGTAAAAAACAAGTAAAAAACAAGTAAAAAGTAAGTAAAGTAAAAAGTATGTAAAAAACAAGTAAAAAAGTAAGTAAAAAACAAGTAAAAAGTAAGTAAAAAACAAGTAAAAAGTAAGTAAAAAACAAGTAAAAAGTACGTAAAAAACAAGTAAAAACAAGTAAAAAGTAAGTAAAAAAAAACAAGTAAAACCAAGTAAAAAAACAAGTAAAAAACAATTAAAAAGTAAGTAAAAACAAGTAAAAAAAAAAACAAGTAAAAAAAACGAGTAAAAAACAAGTAAAAAGTAAGTAAAAAACGGGTAAAAAACAAGTAAAAAAACCAAGTTAAAAAACAAGTAAAAAAACAAGTAAAAAGTACGTAAAAAAAAGAAGTAAAAAGTACGTAAAAAACAAGTAAAAAACAAGTAAAAAAGTAAGTAAAAAACAAGTAAAAAGTAAGTAAAAAACAAGTAAAAAAGTAAGTAAAAAACAAGTAAAAAGTAAGTAAAAAACAAGTAAAAAGTAAGTAAAAAACAAGTGAAAAGTAAGTAAAAAACAAGTAAAAAAAAAAAAACAAGTAAAAAAAAAAAAGTAAAAAACAAACAAGTAAAAAGTTCGCTGCTTGCCCTGCTGAAGCGACTTGGGAGCTTGGAGGTCTGAAAAGTTGTCTCATCTCACTTTCCGCCGAGCTGTGAACGACGTGAAGTACAGACGAGCCTGTCCTCTGCCGCTCAACAGACGACGACAAAGATGTGACGGTTTCCCGCGATGATAAAATATTTCTTAATATACCGATGACTTGTTGCAGTGCTCGTTTTTCCTCTCCACCATCTTTGCTGTGCGTGACATGAACGTAACCCGGCACGAGCTTCTCAGCCAATCACAACACGAGAAATGAGCTGCCTTCTGTTTTATCTATACTCCTGTTTCATCTATACTTTAGCTCTCACATACATACATTCTCCTCTCACATACATATATTCTCCTTTCACATACATATATTCTCCTTTCACATACATACATTCTCGACAGACATAAATATATGTATGTAAGAGGAGAATACATGTAAATATGAGATAAAATATATGTATGTGAGAGTGAGAATATATGTAAATAAGAGATAAAATATATGTATGTAAGTGAGAATATATGTATGTGAGAGTGAGAATATATGTATGTGAGAGTGAGAATATATGTAAATAAGAGATAAAATATATGTATGTAAGAGTGAGAATATATATGTATGTGAGAGGAGAATATATATATGTAAGAGTGAGAATATATACTGTATGTATGTGAGAGGGCCAGAATGAATAATGTCTTGAATGGCCTCTCATAGCATATGGAGTCAACTTCTCTCATTTTTTTTTTTCTCTCTAAGAGAAAATATAAGAGAATGTTGCTGCATGAGACCCATTGTACGCAATGAGATGAGATGGATTGTGGTTACATCTGTGATAAAGCATGAGAGGAAACAGCAGACTAGAAAACCACAAGGAAAACAAAGATACATTTCTTACTGGAATAGAAAAAAAAAAATACTTTGCTGGACTTCTGAGTTCAGTGTAGGCGTGTGAGCAAACTTTCAAAATGTTTTGAAGAGGAGCTTCTAGTCGACTTCTACCAATTATTATTTTGCAAACCTGAATAAAAATGATCTATAATGAAACATTCAGTGACCACTGTTTAGCCCCAGGCAGGAGTGCTTGTAGGTGGGAAGGTGAGGGAACCTCTGCACGTGTGCTTCATCACTGTCATGTGAAAACAAGTGGCTGATTACTGTGTGACGTGGATGTCGACCTCCTCTTCATGTCAGCAGAAATGTATTATTAATGGCAAGACATAATATTTTGGAGGGAACATACTCAGAGAAATTGAAAAGAAATCATTAGAGAGCCTTTTTACTGGGATGTTCAGTAAAGGTAACTTCTCTAACTGGACTTTTTGGCTCTTCCCATTGGGGGGTTCAACTTGACCAATGACATTTCAACACCCTAAAATCATTTTGGTAACACAAACCCTGGCCTGCACTGCCACTGTGCTACCGAGGTGCTGCGGGTGCTAGTGAGAGAAATTGGCTGTTAAATGGAGAGTTGACGGGCCAAGGCTCTGACTTATTGCTTCCCCAAAACAAACTGCTATTACCTTGGAAAAACCGAGCACGCTTTATTGATGTGTGCTGACAGAGTGGAACCCAAGTTCACAGATTGGCTTTTGAGTGTCTGTGCCTGTCGGTGTGTGCTTGTCATTTTCACTTTCTGGTTGCATGGCTTCCTGCCTCTCCTGCTATCTAGATAACGGCTTTTATGCCATAAAAGTGCGTTTCGCTTTGTCAAATCCTCTGCGACACACACTCACATGCACACACATAACACAGCCACACTGGGACTTTCTTGGTGCCTCTGTTGGTGCAATAATATTCCTTCACTGATGAGATGGCAAGGGACTTAGAGAGAGAGAGAGAAAAGAGAGAGAAAGAAATCGAAAGAGAAAGGAGAGAGAATGCTGGGCTAGACATTTGGGAAAGTTTTTAACAGAACACTGTTTTATTTCTGATAGCTGACGGGAACCATGATGTTATAAGTGTAATAATGGTAAAGACAACTCTAATGATGTAACATTTAGAAAACATTTTTCATCTCCAGTCTGAAACATGATGTCATGTAAATGCAAAACATATGACAAAATAAATATGTACAAAGTCAGGCATGTAGGATGATGAACATGATGCAGTGAACTTCAGTTTCTTGTGACGTAGTAGCATCATCCTGTTATCAATGATAAAAAGAAGTGTGTGTGATTGTAGTGGTTTGTTGCTTTTATTGCTTGCCACCACGTTCACAGTTACTTGAGCTAGACGAACATCCAAATTTGACAAAGGAGAAAAGGCTGTAGTGAACTGTTGACATATATAAAGACTGATGACGTGTCTCCACTTCCTTCCAGTTTAAAAGTAGTATCCCAGTTACAGGCGCCGCCATTTTGTTCCTTGTTTCATTGTTTGGAGTCTGCGCAGTAGTGATCAGGGTTGGAGTGATGCTATTGTGGTCCCACTCAGCAGTCAGTCATTATGTTCATTATGTTCCTTTGTATAGATGGTAAATGGACTGGACTTATATAGTTCCTTTCTAGTCTTCCGACCACTCAAGGCACTTTCATACACTGATGGCATTGGCTGCCATGCAAGGTGCCAGCTGCTCATCAGTTTTAGAAGCTAACCATTCATACACATTCACACACAGATGGCACAGCTTTCGGGAGCAATGGCAGTATCTTGCTTATGGACACCTCAACATGGAGGAGCTAGGTTCAAGCCACCAATCGTCTGATTAGTGGACGACCAGCTCTACCTCCTAAGCCATAGCATCAAAAACTAATTTAACCAATCATAGCAGAAACATTAACACTTGAACAAACATCAGTGTGATAAGAACAATCTAAAATAATCTCTTTGGAATCTGATTTGACGTATACCTCATCTGTTAACATAGAGATGGATGGATGGATGGACGGATGGATGGATGGATGGATAGATGGATGGATGGATGGATGGATGGGGGCGGCTGTGGCTCGGAGGTAGAGCGGGTCGTCCACTAATCAGAAGATCGGCGGTTCGAAAGTTAATGAAGTGATTCCCAATAATGTTACCTAGAGGATATAAGAATATGAATATGTAAGGTGAACAGAATTGGTCCAAGCACAGGACCTTGTGGATCTCCGTGACTAACTTTGATGTGCATGGAGGATTTATCATTAACATGAACAAACTGAGATCAATCGATTACCAGTGGTTCCTTTTTTGCCAATTAGATGTTCAAGTCTATGTAATAAAATTTGGTCAATGGTATCAAATCAATCAAACAAAGTAGGCTGTACAAAGTGTCGTCAGAACATGTTTAGGGCAAGAGTTTTGGCATAATCACTATCTAGTGGATGTGTTTTTCCCCGCTGTCAGATGCTATTAGAAAACAAACAGGCACTATACCTATAAAGCATATTGAAGACTTAAACTTGACTGAAACCACCAAACCCAAAATGATGATGATGATAAGCACCTTTCAAAAGACAGTTACAAAGTGCTTTACAATAAAACAAACCACGATAACAATAAGTTAAAAGAAATAAATCAATAAAAATAAAAAATTTAAATGATGATGATGATGATGATGATGATGATGAGGATGATGATGATGTTGGTGGTCTGTGTCTTCTTTCAGTGTCTGGCTGTGTGGGAGTCGTTCCTCCTGTCTCAGAGAGTGGAGCCAGATGAGCAGAAGGATGTGGAAGACACCTCTTAAAGTGTGCGGATGACCGAAACATGGAGATGGCACAGCCCGTTTTCTGTCCAACAAATCTAAAATATATAAGACTTTGAACCGAGGTCCACATATGCAAACATGCATCGTGTACAAAACAAGCACACTCTGTCTCTTTTTCTGTCTGTCTAACCAAAGACCTTCATTAATCCTAATCTCAGCATTCCAGTGATGATTGTGCATCACTAAAACCAACACTGTGATCCAAATATCCACAGATAAAGTGTTTACACACCACTATGTGCATTGCCAAAAGTTAAAGGAAGACTCCTGCCTCTTCGGGTTCCAGTCTGCTGTTTTTTGGTGCATTATTTTTCATAGATATCATAACTGTAGACAACATAGTAACACTTTGGATGGAGTCCAGTGTGGATGGAGAACAGCTGTGTCCAGGTTCAGGGGATGCCTCCTTGAAAGTATGGTGAATGCTAAGGTGTGGCGTCATCAGAAGCTCTTGCCCCTCACCTCAGAAGTCAAAACTAATGAATCATCCCTTCAACTCCAATTAGAATTTTCCAGGAAGTGGCACTCAAATGACAGAGTAGTAAATTATAGTACACACTCTGATACAGTCTGATATTTGAAACCATAGATAGAAGAATTGGAATTGGAGCTGCTGCTTTACAGTAACCTTACCATGATGAGACTACAAGACATCAGCCTGATAATAGTCTGATCCAACAGACGTTGTTTCAGGGACACTGTTATTCATAAAACCGAGTTAACATATAGAAACATTTGATGTGGTGCTGGATATCCTCCCAACATGGGCACAGAGAGTGTGTGTGCTTCAATTTTATACTACATTGTAGGGCTGCAAGTAACAACAATCTACATAATCGATGAATCTGCTAATTATTTTCTTGATTAATCACTTAGTAGTTCAGTCCATAGAATGTCACACGTCCTCAAATCTCTTGTTTTGCCCACAACCCAAAGATCTTCAACCTACTGGTCACAGAGGACCAAAGAAACCAATCACAAACAATCCAAAATTAGAATTTGGACATGTTATCTTAAATAGTGAAAAATACATTAATCAATTATCAGTATAGTTTCAATTATTTTACCCCTCTTGGGTCTGAGCAATGGCCCTATGAATTGTTATTGCAATCGTTGGGGATTGCTCCAACCTCAGAGAGTTAATAGTTGACATCTAATCAATCCATCAACAAATCTGTAGTTACTTGTTTGCCACTCGTGAGGCAGCAGAGGAAGCCGCCATGAACAAACAGAACGTCATTTGTACAATGTAGTTAATTTAAGATTAGTCTGCGTGAGTTGGGTTCAAATCAGTTTAGTTCAAACAAATCACACATTTTCATTTGTTCCAACAAGATTTGAACTTTTGTAGACTTTAAAAGATGACACCCGTGAAGTGAGACACAGCTACTGATACCAATCTACTGCATCATACCCATGTCATGGAACCATGTTACTGACCATAACCTTCCAACCCTTAACTACATGATAGCATTTTAGCCATGATCACTGTTTGTTTTCCCAAATCTTAATCAAAATTTGATGGTACTCATTTAGTAACATGAATCCAAGACACACTTCCTGATCCTGTTGTGATCCTGTTAACGGTAGTTTGGCAATCAATCTTCACTCAGGGTCCACTTATTAGCTTTATCCACATTGGGAACTGGTTGAAAGTTCTAGAAAAAGTGGACTGAGTTTTGACTGATTTTTTGTTTGCTGTTTTCTGGACAGTATCCTTAAGACCTGGTTTTAGTAAGTTGCACGAACAAAGTCAAAGACATCTCTAATTCCAAGATGAGACTACAAGACATCAGCCTGATAATAGTCTGATCCAACAGACGTTGTTTCAGGGACACTGTTATTCATAAAACCGAGTTAACATATAGAAACATTTGATGTGGTGCTGGATATCCTCCCAACATGGGCACAGAGAGTGTGTGTGCTTCAATTTTATACTACATTGTAGGGCTGCAAGTAACAACAATCTACATAATCGATGAATCTGCTAATTATTTTCTTGATTAATCACTTAGTAGTTCAGTCCATAGAATGTCACACGTCCTCAAATCTCTTGTTTTGCCCACAACCCAAAGATCTTCAACCTACTGGTCACAGAGGACCAAAGAAACCAATCACAAACAATCCAAAATTAGAATTTGGACATGTTATCTTAAATAGTGAAAAATACATTAATCAATTATCAGTATAGTTTCAATTATTTTACCCCTCTTGGGTCTGAGCAATGGCCCTATGAATTGTTATTGCAATCGTTGGGGATTGCTCCAACCTCAGAGAGTTAATAGTTGACATCTAATCAATGACTCGACAGTGTCTGCATACACGTGCACTCACATTTGTAACACAAACTGATGTGATGTGAAGTCGGTCTTATGAGAATTAACATGCTGTGATTGGTTGAGGGTCTGACATGCCTTCCAGCCAAGTCACAACAGCAGGAGCTTTTGTTGCTTCACACAGTGATCCTTCTTAGATATTGTGTAGTCTGAATGTGACAGGTAAATGATCAAGCTTTCAATGAATATGCCTTTGACTGAATGCAAGTTCAGGTCTTGTGTCTGTCATGTATTTTCTCATTGATTTACTGAAGAATCTGCAGATTTATGCAAAGAGAGCACACCAAAAAGTCACATTTCACACATTTCATTAGAAATTAGCTGAAGAAATGCATTAAATTGAGATGATCTCTACATCCTTCTAAAGTTAGAGTTTGTAGATATGTGAGATCAGAATGGGAACACAGCACACTTTGAGCAGAGAAGCCGTAAAACTCTTTCTGAAATTCTCTCAAGAATATTTTGTTGTTTGTGCCGATAGAGATTTCATGTTTACACGTCTGATGAAGACTAGATACAATATCTGCGATGTCTTTCTAAAACAATGCTTAAGTAATCTTTTTATACTGATATCACCTTCTTTTCTCTCTTTTTTGCTTTTATCATTAATGAATGTAAAAAAAAAAAAGTCTGAATAAAATTGATTTTGAGATGTGACATAATAAAGACAGATATAACACTATGAACTCTTTGAGTTTCTCTTTGTTGACTCTAAAGGCAGCAGAAGTGATGTGAAAAGTTGTTCGATGTCTCTCACATATCAGCTTTTCACAGGCTGTTTGTCCACAATATAATTTGTCTTCTCCGCTGTCAAAGTGTCTGACAAAGTTCTGCTCCTCGACAGGTACAAACACCTGAATGCAGCAGCTCTGTTCAACACTTGAGCAGTCATTATTCCTATCGACTGAAAGCAAAATGTTTTTGGAGCACATGTAATGATTATTGCTCCGGGGTCGAACTAAAAAGTCCTGCTTGTCTTTTAAAAAGGTTTAAGCTGTTGACACGAGTCACTGTGGAGTTGTGCTCCACGTGTTTATCAGTTTTCAGGTGCAGAACATAATGAAGAGCAGTTCAAACTAGAAAATTTCTAAAGAAATTTTGAGTGTGCCTGACTCTGGCCCCATTGCCCCCATACATTATTATTGACACTGCTCAGCAAATTCAGTATTAATACAACAAGCTGTGTGAGTGAAAACAGCCCCTCCCCCCTCTGCTCCCTGTCTGTGAGAGGGGCCAGGTGGAGCCCACCAATCAGAGCAGAGCAATCAACTGCAGCTGCTCACAGGGCTGAGAGAGAGAAAAACGTCTGAACGTCACCCCTCGAACAAACAGGATTTCTGACCAAACCGTTGCTCCAATCACTGAACCGACTTTACTGTGAGCAAGATGAGCCCTTCCTGAACATCTAGACACCTGTTTTATGTCGCTACCAGGAAGAAACGTGCCCCCTTTGAGCGATTCAAAGAAATGTTACTTCTGCTGTCCTCCAGAAATGTTCCCGCCTTTTTAATATGGGAGTAGATGCGGCCGTGGGTTGGTTTTGCTGCCGCATCTTTGTGTCTCACGCCAAAACTATAAATCTGAGAGCTTCAGCAGACGAATGTCAGTGAGAAGAGGAATTTTCCTACGTTTCTATGTATAAATTATTTCTGTAGCGCGACATTTGCGGCCTCGAGCGCAGTTTACAAATTTATTTTTCGACGAATTTCTCTCTCCCTCTGCCCTCTAGCGATGATGTCACCAACTGTAACTCGCGAACATTCTACCAATACACACCCATTCATTTTTTTGGCGTGGTTTTTGGCGATTTTTGGCAAAACCGTTTGGTGAAACCCTTAGAAAAGTCATAGCCCGCGTCGCCCGGCCGAGCCGGTCGATTTGACACCTTTTTTGTGTATGTGCGACCAAAACTGTGGGACGAGTAGTGCGTCAAAAATTGGCGTAAGAATAATAATAACTAGAAAAATTTCTAAAGAAATTTTGAGTGTGCCTGACTCTTATGGAGGACTAAAAGTGCCAAAATTAAATAAATAAATACATCATTAAATAATTACTTAAATGTGTCATTAATTAATTAAAATTGGAATTAAATACAAAATGTGTTATTAAATTTCATGATTTATATTTACATTTCATAATTTACATTTACATTTCATGATTTACATTTACATTTCATGGTCCTGTGTTGCAGCGCTTCATGAAATGTAAAACTGTCAAACTCGCCCATCAAAGTCAGTGGGTGGGGCTAACGCTAATCTAGTCTGATCCATTGCTTTGGTCTGAAGTAGAGTTCCTGGATAGAGAAAATGGAGGATCTTCATGAACTTTCAAGGGAGTTGGTGAGAGACGTTTTAGACTTAGCAGAGGATGTGGAAGCAGGACCTGCTGACCCAGAGCATGTAGCGAGTAAAGCAGAGGAACTTATTGAAGTTCTTGGAGTTATTTCCGCACTTTCCGACCAAGATATTGACCATAGAGTGACTGCAAATTTAGAAGAAGTAGTCCACCGCTTCTCTGGTACCAGGGCGCATCAGGCCCAACACACACAGGGACCGGGGCGTTTGGCGTTTCACATACCGAGTGCAGTTCTGGAGCATCAAGTTCTTTGTGGATTACCCGCTGGTCAAATTGCAGCGATGTTCGGAGTGTCAAAGAGGACCATCAGGAGGCGCATGAAACAAAACAGTTTAAGGTATTTACACTAAATTCATGAGTTTTCAGTTTATGAATTGCCGGTCTCATCCACTCAGAAAGGATATTTCATTTAAGGTAACATTACTTGATGTTGATGTTTTTGTTTGTGCAGAAAGACAGACCTCTATTCAGCTGTGAGTGATGAGGAGTTAGACCGTATTATAAGTGAAATTCACAGAACACATCCAAACACCGGCTACAAGCTAATGCGTGGTCATCTGAATGCAAGAGGTGTGCGTGTTCCAAGTGAGTATAATAATATGGGCATTATTTACATTTATTTTTAATGCGGAGCGCTGCCCCTTTGAAAGGTTAAGGAAGCCCACTTGTGCAACTAGGCTCACACAACAAACGTACCAGTTGAATGTACTTCTTTAGCATATGTCACGTAAATTAACGATTTGTCAATTTTATCCTAAACACAGAATAGAGAGGATGTGGAGAGATGTTTATGAACATGCCCTGGACCTCTTCTATCAGATCTTCACTTCATTGGAAGATCAGGGAACACTGAATCCAGACAATGAAGTCCATCTTTTCACACTGCACCGGATCTTCCTTCCACTAATTCAGCAAAGCCTTGACTCTTTCCGAGATGCTTGGAACTTTCATGGTCTTAGAACTGAAAGGAATCAGTCACCACAGCAACTCTGGAGAAGATACAGAGAGCAAGGCCCTATGGAGGATCCTACTGAGGTTAAAGAACGATCACCTTTAAACACTTTACTGTCTGTTTCCCCAAAGGAATTATGGGACAAAATATTGTGCTAAATGTGCTACTTTAAATGAAACATAGGTTATAGTCTCTTCAAAGTCTCCTGAGCTTTCAAAGATCAACCTCTGAGCTGTAGTTTCTACGGTGCATACTATGCACAACTGTATTATTTTACAAAACTGAATTGAATAGGCAACATTTAATTTCTCACCGACTTGGTGACCAAAAATAACAGTCTTAACTACCTTGTGTAATGACATGTCAAACTAGTTTTAAGTACAAGATTGATCATGCTTGTCCTCCATTCAGGTTCCTGAAGAGTATGGGATCGACTGGAACGGACCTCACAGTCTTCATGGAGGCACTGTGTCAGTCCCTGAGGTTCAGCTGGCTCGTGAGCTCTCAGATGAAGAGGTTGACATTTTGCCAGCTCCAGGAGTTTCTGTAACTGATGCACTTAGATTATATGTAGAGACTGTGCAAGTTTTATCAAGAATCATAGCAGACTGATGTCCAACCCATGCTTTTATTTAGCGTGTTAGAACAAGCAAGGATAAAAAAAAGACTGAAAAAGTTTGCTTTCCTTTAAAAAAAAAAAAAAGAAAAGTAAATGGACTTTATGTACAGCTCCACTACTTCAACACTCTCCTTTACTTCCTGTCTCATTGTCCACAGAATGAATAACATGAATGCTGTACTGTTAACATTGAAGGTGCAGAACTGTTTGGTTTCAGTAAATGGAAAACATATGTAGAATAAAACAATAGTCAACTACTGCACAGTGTGTTAATGTTTTCAAAGACACTGAACTTGTGTCAATTGACCTGACCTACTTAACAGTGCATGCAATGACATCTGTCTGAAAAAACTTAAACAAGTCCAAATCCAGTCTGTGCACTATTTATGGCACAGACAAGTGCTTTCTCAAAGTCCATGTAGGTTTTGAAATGAGCTGGCAGCTTTAGTGTTTCGAAGCATGTGGAGGACGTAGGAAGGGTTCCCCCAGAAATCTCCACTCTCAGTTCAGGAGGAAGCATCTCCCAGCCAACCCAGAATGTCAGCAGCTGGGCCAGGGTACCTGATGAAGCTAAAAGTCATAAAATGGATTCAAGACATGTAGTTCAACTTTAATTGATCACATCTATCCAGGAGACATAGAAGCATTTGTAAAGAGAGCAATACATTAGCCAAATAAGGTGTTTATACCTGTTTCAATGAACATCCTTAGAAAGCCAGTGATGCGGCACGTGGACTCTAAGTCAAAGTCTTCATCATCACTGTCCTCAACTGGCCATGTGATTTTTTTGTAGGAGCATCTTGAAGAACACAAAAATTTTAATTATTTTAAAAGGAGAACTTATTTTGGTGAAGGAATATGCAGATCACATTCTTGGTAAATGGAAAAATAACCAGCTCAGTCATTGAAAATACATGTAAATTCATCAAGTAAAGTGACAAATATAACTAAATTACTGACTTATCTGAGGTGTGAACTGCATTTCAGTCATTTTGGGGAAAAGAAGTGGGACAACATCTGGCCTAGATGTCAGCAGGGGCCATACCATCACATCTTTCAGTCCCTTTCTCAACTGTTTAATTTGGCGCATGGTCCTCCCAGTGACCTAAGAGACAGACCCGACCCATATTACAGTCCAAATCCTCAACCCAAATTTTACAAAAGTTGGCACAGTAGGAAAAATGTTCATAAAAGCATAATAAAGTGCTTTATAAAATCCATTCACACATTTTAAAATAATGTATGCCGCTATTTAGATGTGTATTTTCCCGGGATTTCCCTTCATTTTGCAACAAATCACATTCTACCTGGATAACAAGTTAAAGAGAGTGCTAGTTGTCCTGTCTACAGTCCCAGTTTGCCTGTGATTGAGAATATGTGGTGCTTCATGCACACTTGACAAAACTGTTCTGCTTAAGACATAACTAATGGATGAATGGGGAAATTCCACTTTCTAAATTTCAGCAACTGGTGTCTATTGCTCAAATGTTTAAAAACTGTAAATGAAAGAGAAGTTAACAGTGGTGAACTCTTGATTGTATCACCTTTTTAAAGTAGATTATCATAAAGCAAATTCACATAACCAGGCGTGTGTTGCTAAGCTGCTCTCAATGTACTGTAGTGTGATTTCTTTTTTTTTTGTAAAGGATTACATTTTGTTTTTTATGATTATTTTTCCTACTGTGTCAACATTTGTGAAATTGGGGTTTTGTTAAATATGCCACTGTCCTATCAACATTTGCAGGAGTGAGAAATGTTGTAGCAGTTCAACTGTATATTAAATGGTGGTTTTGAAGAACTTTAACATGACTATGGGCAAAGACTAAATTTCATTAAGTATTCATAGCATGAATTTCACCACTAAAATTTGACCTTTTCCATCTCTGTCAGTGTTAACATAACAAGCCAGAGTTCACAACACTTATAATTATAATAACTACAGCAATGAATTCTGTCACTTCACCAGGAGGAACTCACTGCATGGAGTAGAAGTTTGTTATGTAGCCATCTCCGATTTGTTTTGGTGACTGCCGGAAGATCCCAAGACATGGAAAGATCTGAAACTGTGTCCTTCTGTTCCGGTGTAAGTTCTTCTTGTTCAAGCTAGAATCAAGACCATGCAAGTTATTATATTTGCCCAAACAATAATTTTTGCAAGACAAAGTTTATTTTATGTTACATACCAGTTTTATGATACTCCTGATGTGCAGATCAGGACAGTCTTCTGTAACAACAGTTGCCATTTCAGGGTCCCCATTGAACAGTACATGAATTACAGCAGGACTTAATCCTGTGACATGGGGACCGTCATGCAGAAAGCTGTGGGCCAACATCCTTCCTGCAACCCGGAAGAGGTTGCTTTCAATAAGTGCCTCTGATGCTGCTGGAACAAGATGGTCAGGTTCACCCTCAAATAGCAGTGTTCGGCCCATTCCTCCTGTAAAGTACCAAGAGAGCAGGGGATAAAGTCACAACAATTAACCACTTAAATACATTTTTAAAAGTACATCATATTAACCTTCAAAATAGTAAGACTTACCAAGATCTAGACTGAATCCAAACTGGAGTTTGGATATCACTGTTGTCAGAAAGTACCGCATCACTCCCTCTCCGACAGCAACATCACCTGAAATAAAATACTGAGAATAACACAGTGGAAAAACAGTGGCTGACTAATACAGGTAACTGGATTAGGTAACATTTAACAAGCAATAGTCAATATTCTATTGGCTGTAATTCTAGAATAGCATCCTTAATATTGATTCTTCCAGATAACAGGAGAATATTGTGCACGGCATATTTTCATTAGTGGTCATCAATTATATAATTTTTTGGATTCCATTCTCCCATTTAACAATTCCATATAAGATACTTGAGTGGTATAAACTTTACTGATACATTTATTTTACAAACTTTATATTACTTACCCACAAGAGTACAATGAAGTGGACATGCCCATTCTTGCTGCTGTTTATAGAATATGAGAAGTTCCCGTTCCCTGTCCTCTTCAGAGTCCCTTACATCCATCTTCATTCGAAGTGGTGTCCCAGATGCATGTTCCTTCAGCAGATTCTCTTTGAAAACTTTGGCAGCTTGAGCTGGTTCTTTAGTAAGCTTCCATTCTAAACAAACAACAACAATAAAGTTATCTATTCCACAGAGACATGTTGTGAGTTGGCATGTTACCTGCAGATACAGATATCCTCTCAGTCTACAGAAAAGGAGGAAAATTCTGTCCATGTCACTGACAAAACGTGAGACCCAACATCTTCAGAATCTGTCACAAAGCTGAGTTGACATAAAAACAGCAAAACAGCATTCTGAACAAAATCTAAATATATTAACAGTTAGAAAATATAACCCAGTTGCATTTTATTAATTCTGTAACTGTATTATCTTATCTAATTATATCTTGCAGGTGTTATTTTTCTATTGACTTTGTTTCAGTTGCACACAATATTATAGCAACCCTATTGTGATGACACAAACCACTGTCTGCTTCTTTGCAATCCAACTCCTCGTTGACCATCACTGCTGGCACTACTGCACTCTCAGCTGATGTTCCAGGCCTCACTGGAACAATATCACTGACTAGGGCTGTCTCACTATCATTTTCTTCACTTCGGCCTCCCTCTTGTTCTCTTTCTGATTCATGCATCGGTGTCCTTGAAGTTAACAAAATTGAAATTATGGTCATACTCCCTTATTTGTGTGTACAACACTCTAAGAGAGAGATTTTCCCAAAGAAATATGAATATGCTACCCTTGCATTGCTTTAGGAAGTACATACCCATTGCAGCTCAATCTGTGCAGCTTCATCTCTGAAAAGGGAACTTCCTTCTGACAAGTGATGCAGAGGATGACTGGACCAGAGTGAGGACGTGAGCTCTCCTAACAACAACAAATGGCTTTTAATTAATGATTAAAAGTCACCAGTAAGCTTTGTTTTCATTATGTATTAAACTAGGTCTCTGTAAATTTATGTACACAATCTAAGGGTAGATCCTGCTGAAGCGGACGTATGTAGATTGTAGCCTGTCCAATCATTGTCGCTGGATCTTTTAGATAGGCAAGGGTGTATCCAGTGCTGGGACACTGAAGCAATGCCAGATTTCGACTCCGTGTAGTTCCTCCAATTTTTAACAATTCGAAGCCTCCCCCTTCTTGGAGCTTCGGAAACACTTCACACAGTTTATTTGTTATGACCATGGGATCATTGTCATTCCCTGGAGAAAAAAAAATATATATATGAAAATCATTTCAACGAGCCACAGACAGTACAAACTTTTTTTGGTTTTGGTAAATGCCTAGTTTCGCACTGACCTGAAAATGTCACTTTTTGCTCTCCAAGTCCTGAAGAATGAAGGTCCGCTCTAAGCTGTAGGCTTGGGACTTTATCCACCTTGTGGTCAGCCAAACAACAGACAGTGTGTGTATAGCTTCTTCGGCTAACTTGGACTTGTGCTGGTCGTCTCGTCATATTCCTTCTGGCTCCACCATTATACAGCGCAAAGAGCCTCGCTACCTCGGCTGCAACACAGATAAACGTCACAGCTCAATGGTCACCAGACAGCTAAAACAGACTCAACTTCTATCTTGGGATGCTCAAGCCAGCTAACACTATTTAGCCGATTAGCAAACTAGTTTTATGCTCCCACCATTAACAACGAACGTATTACACACGAAGCATAATGAGCCTACCGCATACAAATACATTTTTGATTCGATCTAATTTAACCCACACCTGTGTCCCGAGTCATTGAGCAGCTGCCGTGGCAGGTCAGTGGCCGCTGCCTCAGGCACCGGCAGCGGTTGAGAGATTAATTAAGAAAACCTCGCAAATGAATGGAGAAATCACGTAATGGAAATAAGTACTCTATCTATCTATCTATCTATCTATCTATCTATCTATAACAGCAGCAGTTGCCATGGCAGCTTCACCGGAAGTGCCACTACTAGCTGATGCTGCCACGAATTGAGCCAGCCCTTGCTGTGATTAGTAGCACACCCGGCTAAAATGAAATTACTTAGCTTACCTTGGACAGGTGTACGTGATGGAGTGGCAGGTGACTGCTGTGACTGAGCTGCCGGAGCCGGGGGCGTTCTTCTGAGAGCTTCTTCAATTAAATTAGCTGCTTCTCGCAGCAGCTCCGGGCAACTTTTAGACATTTTGTAATGCACGCAGTCTCAACATTTGGGGTTAGCAGGACCGATTCTTCCCCTTGATTTTTAGCCGTTGGCGGTAAAGTTTTGTTTAATAGAGTATCTAAACCAACATAGAGGTGAATAGCGCCACCCAGTGTATTGGAGTATGTTCACTAGTTCTGCATCAATCCATTATCTGGAATTGATTTGCCGTGACTTGATGCGCAGGGTGACCAATCAGGCGTTAGGATCCGCCTACCAACTTTGATGGGCGAGTTTGACAGTTTTACATTTCATGAAGCGCTGCAACACAGGACCATGAAATGTAAATGTAAATCATGAAATGTAAATGTAAATTATGAAATGTAAATATAAATCATGAAATTTGATAACACATTTTGTATTTAATTCCAATTTTAATTAATTAATGACACATTTAAGTAATTATTTAATGATGTATTTATTTATTTAATTTTGGCACTTTTAGTCCTCCATAGACTCTGGCCCTGTCGCCCCCATACATTATTATTGACACTGCTCAGCAAATTCAGTATTAATACAACAAGCTGTCAGTGGAAACAGCCCCTCCCCCCTCTGCTCCCTCAGGCAGGGTTGCCAAGCAACCAGGGTCAGCTCCAGGCCAGAGTAATTAAGCCCACCTGCGCGCAGTCTGTATCTCTCCCTCTGAGACACAGAAAATCTCTAAATGAAGCCCCTCGAACAAAAAGGATTTCTGACCAAACGGTTTGGCGTATCCAAAATCTGAAATGACCTACAGCGTCCTCATCTTGTCGAGCAGTTCTGTGTCCAGTTTCAGACCAAAATGTGAAAAACTCTGGCCTCAGCAGTAAGAGAAAGAATAGGTCGATTTGACACCTGTTTTGTGTATGTGCGACCAAAACTGTGGGAGGAGTAGTGCGTCAAAAAAAACACGGAAGAAACGTAAGAATTATAACTAGAAAAATTTCTAAAGAAATTTTGAGTGTGCCTGACTCTGGCCCCGTCGCCCCCATACATTATTATTGACACTGCTCAGCAAATTCAGTATTAATACAACAAGCTGTGTGAGTGAAAACAGCCCCTCCCCCCTCTGCTCCCTCAGGCAGGAGGTTGCCAAGCAACCAGGGCCAACTGCCGGGCCCTAATCAGCAGAGCAGTTAGGTGCACCTGTTAGAATGTCAGTTGGAAATGCCCAGAGAGAGAGAGAGAAAATGCTGAAAGTCACCCCTCGAACAGAAAGGACTCCTGACCAAACCGTTGCTCCAATCACTGAACCAACTTTACTGTGAGCATCGTGAGCCCTTCCTGAACGTCTAGATACCTGTTTTGTGTGATTACCATGAAGAAATGTCCCCTTTACAGCGATTCAAAGAAATGTTACTTCTGCTTTCCTCCAGAAATTTTCCCGCTTTTTTAACATGGCAGTCTATGGGGCTGTGGATGGGTGTTGCTGCCGCATCTTTGCGTGTGACACCAAAACTATACAGCCGACAGCTTCAGCAGTGTTATCACTGCGACCACCACAAATTTTCCTACGTTTCTATGTATAATTTATTTCTGTAGAGTGACATTTGCGGCCTCGAGCGCAGTTTACAAATTTTTTTTTTCAACGAATTTCTCTCTCCCTCTGCCCTCTAGCGATGATGTCACCAACTGTAGCTCGCGAACATTCTACCAATACACACCCATTCATTTTTTGGCGTGGTTTTTGGCGATTTTTAGGCAAACCGTTTGCCGAAACCCTTAGAAAAGTCATAGCCCGCGTCGCCCGGCCGAGCCGGTCGATTTGACACCTTTTTGTGTATGTGTGACAAAAACTGTGGGACGAGTAGCGCGTCAAAAAAAGGGCGTAAGAATAATAATAAGCGCGGGGAATAACATATAGTGTGCTCTTTCAGGCACACTCAATAAGCGCGGGGAATAACATATAGTGTGCTCTTTCAGGCACACTCAATAAAGATTTGAATAACAATAGTGTGGTCGCCCTCTGGGCACCCACACCAACTAGAAAAATTCCTAAAGAAATTTTGAGTGTGCCTGACTCTGGCCCCGTCGCCCCCATACATTATTATTGACACTGCTCAGCAAATTCAGTATTAATACAACAAGCTGTGTGAGTGGAAACAGCCCCTCCCCCCTCTGCTCCCTCAGGCAGGAGGTTGCCAAGCAACCAGGGCCAACTGCCGGGCCCTAATCAGCAGAGCAGTTAGGTGCACCTGTTAGAATGTCAGTTGGAAATGCCCAGAGAGAGAGACAAAATGCTGAAAGTCACCCCTCGAACAGAAAGGACTCTTGACCAAACCATTTGGCGTATCATTGAACCGACTTCATTTTGAGCATCGTGAGCCCTTCCTGAACGTCTACATTACTGTTTTGTGTGATAACATGAAGAATTGTGCCCTCTACGAGCGATTCAAAGAAAGGTTACTTCTGCTCTCCTCCAGAAATTTTCCCGCTTTTTTAACATGGCAGTTTATGGGGCTGTGGATGGGTGTTGCTGCCGCATCTTTGCGTGTGACGCCAAAACTATAAAGCTGACAGCTTCAGCAGTGTTATCACTGCGACCAGCACAAATTTTCCTACGTTTCTAGTGAAAAAATTATTTCTGTAGAATGACATTTGTGTCCTCAATCGCACTTTACAAATTTATTTTTCGACGAATTTCTCTCTCCCTCTGCCCTCTAGCGATGATGTCACCAACTGTAGCTCGCAAACATTCTACCAATACACACCCATTCATTTTTTGGCGTGGTTTTTGGCGATTTTTGGCAAAACCGTTTGCCGAAACCCTTAGAAAAGTCATAGCACACCATTCCCGATCGAGCCGCACGTTTTGATACCACTTTTGTTTATGTGCGACCAAAACTCTGGGAGGAGAAGCGAACCGAAAAAACATACGGAAGAAATATAAGAATAACTAGAAAAATTTCTAAAGAAATTTTGAGTGTGCCTGACTCTGGCCCCGTCGCCACCATACATTATTATTGACACTGCTCAGCAAATTCAGTATTAATACAACAAGCTGTGTGAGTGAAAACAGCCCCTCCCCCCTCTGCTCCCTCAGGCAGGAGGTTGCCAAGCAACCAGGGCCAACTGCCGGGCCCTAATCAGCAGAGCAGTTAGGTGCACCTGTTAAAATGTCAGTTGGAAATGCCCAGAGAGAGAGACAAAATGCTGAAAGTCACCCCTCGAACAGAAAGGACTCCTGACCAAACCATTTGGCCTATCATTGAACCGACTTCATTTTGAGCATCGTCAGCCCTTCCTGAACGTCTACATTACTGTTTTGTGTTATAACATGAAGAATTGTGCCCTCTACGAGCGATTCAAAGAAAGGTTACTTCTGCTCTCCTCCAGAAATTTTCCCGCTTTTTTAACATGGCAGTCTATGGGGCTGTGGATGGGTGTTGCTGCCGCATCTTTGCGCGTGACGCCAAAACTATAAAGCTGACAGCTTCAGCAGTGTTATCACTGCGACTACCACAAATTTTCCTACGTTTCTAGTGAAAAAATTAATTCTGTGGAATGACATTTGTGTCCTCAATCGCACTTTACAAATTTATTTTTTCGACGAATTTCTCTCTCCCTCTGCCCTCTAGCGATGATGTCACCAACTGTAGCTCGCAAACATTCTACCAATACACACCCATTCATTTTTTGGCGTGGTTTTTGGCGATTTTTGGCAAAACCGTTTGCCGAAACCCTTAGAAAAGTCATAGCACACCATTCCCCGATCGAGCCGCACGTTTTGATACCACTTTTGTTTATGTGCGACCAAAACTCTGGGAGGAGAAGCGAACCGAAAAAACAATACGGAAGAAATATAAGAATAATAATAAAATTAAGTATGGGGAATAGTATATAGTGTGCTCTTTCAGGCACACTCAACTAGAAAAATTTCTAAAGAAATTTTGAGTGTGCCTGACTCTGGCCCCGTCGCCCCCATACATTATTATTGACACTGCTCAGCAAATTCAGTATTAATACAACAAGCTGTGTGAGTGAAAACAGCCCCTCCCCCCTCTGCTCCCTCAGGCAGGAGGTTGCCAAGCAACCAGGGCCAACTGCCGGGCCCTAATCAGCAGAGCAGTAAGGTGCACCTGTTACAATGTCAGTTGGAAATGCCCAGAGAGAGAGAGAGAAAATGCTGAAAGTCACCCCTCGAACAGAAAGGACTCCTGACCAAACCGTTGCTCCAATCACTGAACCAACTTTACTGTGAGCATCGTGAGCCCTTCCTGAACGTCTAGATACCTGTTTTGTGTGATTACCATGAAGAAATGTCCCCTTTACAGCGATTCAAAGAAATGTTACTTCTGCTTTCCTCCAGAAATGTTCCCGCTTTTTTAACATGGCAGTCTATGGGGCTGTGGATGGGTGTTGCTGCCGCATCTTTGCGTGTGACACCAAAACTATACAGCCGACAGCTTCAGCAGTGTTATCACTGCGACCACCACAAATTTTCCTACGTTTCTATGTATAAATTATTTCTGTAGAGTGACATTTGCGGCCTCGAGCGCAGTTTACAAATTTTTTTTTCAACGAATTTCTCTCTCCCTCTGCCCTCTAGCGATGATGTCACCAACTGTAGCTCGCGAACATTCTACCAATACACACCCATTCATTTTTTGGCGTGGTTTTTGGCGATTTTTAGGCAAACCGTTTGCCGAAACCCTTAGAAAAGTCATAGCCCACGTCGCCCGGCCGAGCCGGTCGATTTGACACCTTTTTGTGTATGTGTGACAAAAACTGTGGGACGAGTAGCGCGTCAAAAAAAGGGCGTAAGAATAATAATAAGCGCAGGGAATAACATATAGTGTGCTCTTTCAGGCACACTCAATAAGCCGGGGAATAACATATAGTGTGCTCTTTCAGGCACACTCAATAAAGATTTGAATAACAATAGTGTGGTCGCCCTCTGGGCACCCACACCAACTAGAAAAATTCCTAAAGAAATTTTGAGTGTGCCTGACTCTGGCCCCGTCGCCCCCATACATTATTATTGACACTGCTCAGCAAATTCAGTATTAATACAACAAGCTGTGTGAGTGGAAACAGCCCCTCCCCCCTCTGCTCCCTCAGGCAGGAGGTTGCCAAGCAACCAGGGCCAACTGCCGGGCCCTAATCAGCAGAGCAGTTAGGTGCACCTGTTAGAATGTCAGTTGGAAATGCCCAGAGAGAGAGAGAGAAAATGCTGAAAGTCACCCCTCGAACAGAAAGGACTCTTGACCAAACCATTTGGCGTATCATTGAACCGACTTCATTTTGAGCATCGTGAGCCCTTCCTGAACGTCTACATTACTGTTTTGTGTGATAACATGAAGAATTGTGCCCTCTACGAGCGATTCAAAGAAAGGTTACTTCTGCTCTCCTCCAGAAATTTTCCCGCTTTTTTAACATGGCAGTCTATGGGGCTGTGGATGGGTGTTGCTGCCGCATCTTTGCGTGTGACGCCAAAACTATAAAGCTGACAGCTTCAGCAGTGTTATCACTGCGACCAGCACAAATTTTCCTACGTTTCTAGTGAAAAAATTATTTCTGTAGAATGACATTTGTGGCCTCAATCGCACTTTACAAATTTATTTTTCGACGAATTTCTCTCTCCCTCTGCCCTCTAGCGATGATGTCACCAACTGTAGCTCACGAACATTCTACCAATACACACCCATTCATTTTTTGGCGTGGTTTTTGGTGATTTTTGGCAAAACCGTTTGCCGAAACCCTTAGAAAAGTCATACCTCACGATTCCCGGCCGAGCCGCACGTTTTGATACCTTTTTGTGTATGTGCGACAAAAACTGCGGGAGGAGTAGCGAGCCAAAATAATGGCGTAAGAATAATAATAATAACTAGAAAAATTTCTAAAGAAATTTTGAGTGTGCCTGACCCTGGCCCCGTCGCCACCATACATTATTATTGACACTGCTCAGCAAATTCAGTATTAATACAACAAGCTGTGTGAGTGAAAACAGCCCCTCCCCCCTCTGCTCCCTCAGGCAGGAGGTTGCCAAGCAACCAGGGCCAACTGCCTGGCCCTAATCAGCAGAGCAGTTAGGTGCACCTGTTAAAATGTCAGTTGGAAATGCCCAGAGAGAGAGACAAAATGCTGAAAGTCACCCCTCGAACAGAAAGGACTCCTGACCAAACCATTTGGCATCATTTTGAGCATCGTCAGCCCTTCCTGAACGTCTACATTACTGTTTTGTGTTATAACATGAAGAATTGTGCCCTCTACGAGCGATTCAAAGAAAGGTTACTTCTGCTCTCCTCCAGAAATTTTCCCGCTTTTTTAACATGGCAGTCTATGGGGCTGTGGATGGGTGTTGCTGCCGCATCTTTGCGCGTGACGCCAAAACTATAAAGCTGACAGCTTCAGCAGTGTTATCACTGCGACTACCACAAATTTTCCTACGTTTCTAGTGAAAAAATTAATTCTGTGGAATGACATTTGTGTCCTCAATCGCACTTTACAAATTTATTTTTCGACAAATTTCTCTCTCCCTCTGCCCTCTAGCGATGATGTCACCAACTGTAGCTCGCAAACATTCTACCAATACACACCCATTCATTTTTTGGCGTGGTTTTTGGCGATTTTTGGCAAAACCGTTTGCCGAAACCCTTAGAAAAGTCATAGCACACCATTCCCGATCGAGCCGCACGTTTTGATACCACTTTTGTTTATGTGCGACCAAAACTCTGGGAGGAGAAGCGAACCGAAAAAACATACGGAAGAAATATAAGAATAATAATAATAAAACTAGAAAAATTTCTAAAGAAATTTTGAGTGTGCCTGACTCTGGCCCCGTCGAGCCCTACATTAAATAGCTGTCAGCGTGTGTATGCGCGTGTGTGTGTGTTTTGTCTGTTAATTAGAGGGTTTTCCAAAGTCTTTTATTTTGAAGGGACTCTTATTTTGAAAGAATTTTGTCTAGTGTGTGTGTCTGTGTGTCTGTGTGTGTCTCCCTCTATCCATCTATCTGTCTGTGTTTATCTCTGTGAGAGAGAAGGATAAAATGGCCGACATTCAAACTGTATCATTGACAGTCATTGTTATTATACAGAGAGTTCAATCAAGTTAATCACAGTCAGGCTTGTGGGGGGCAGTTAAGGAGAAAGTTTTACAGTCTTTCATTTTGAAGGAACTCTTATTTTGAAAGTCTTGTTGTGTGTGTGTGTATGTTTGTGTGTGTGTGCGTGTGTGTTTTGCCTGTTGAGGAGAGAGTTTTCTGAAATATTTTATTTTGAAGGGACTCTTATTTTGAAAGTCTGTGTGTCTTTCTATCTATGTCTGTGTATGTGTCTGCGACAGAGAAGGACAAAATGGCCGACATTAAAAATGTAGCCCTGATAGTCATTGATATTATAAAGACAGTGAAAACAGCCCCTCCCCCCTCTGCTCCCTGTCTGTGTCTGTGAGAGGGGCCAGGTCGAGCCCAACAATCAGAGCAGAGCAATCAACCGCAGCTGCTGTGTGAGATTAAACAGTGCTGAGAGAGAGAAAAACGTCTGAAAGCCACCCCTCGAACAGAAAGGACTCCTGACCAAACCGTTGCTCCAATCTCTGAACCGACTTTACTGTGAGCATGCTGAGCCCTTCCCGAACGTCTAGAGACCTGTTTTGTGTGATTGTCAGGAAGAAATGTCCCCTTTAGAGCGATTCAAAGAAATGTTACTTCTGCTTTCCTCCAGAAAATTTCCCGCTTTTTTAACATGGCAGTCTATGGGGCTGTGGATGGGTGTTGCTGCCGCATCTTTGCGTGTGACGCCAAAACTATAAAGCTGACAGCTTCAGCAGTGTTATCACTGCGACCACCACAAATTTTCCTACGTTTCTATGTATAAATTATTTCTGTAGAGTGAAATTTGCGGCCTCAAGCGCAGTTTACAAATTTTTTTTTTGAGGAATTTCTTTCTCCCTCTGCCCTCTAGCGATGATGTCACCAACTGTAGCTCGCGAACATTCTACCAATACACACCCATTCATTTTTTGGCGTGGTTTTTGGCGATTTTTGGCAAAACCGTTTGCCGAAACGCTTAGAAAAGTCATAGCACACCATTCCCGATCAAGCCGCACGTTTTGATACCACTTTTGTGTATGTGCGACCAAAACTGCGGGACAAGAAGCGAACCGAAAAATGACACGGAAGAAACGGAAGAATAATAATAAGCCCGAGGAATAGTATATAGTGTGCTCTTTCAGGCACACTCAATTATAACTAGAAAAATTTCTAAAGAAATTTTGAGTGTGCCTGACTCTGGCCCCGTCGAGCCCTACATTAAATAGCTGTCAGCGTGTGTATGCGCGTGTGTGTGTGTTTTGTCTGTTAATTAGAGGGTTTTCCAAAGTCTTTTATTTTGAAGGGACTCTTATTTTGAAAGAATTTTGTCTAGTGTGTGTGTCTGTGTGTCTGTGTGTGTCTCCCTCTATCCATCTATCTGTCTGTGTTTATCTCTGTGAGAGAGAAGGATAAAATGGCCGACATTCAAACTGTATCATTGACAGTCATTGTTATTATACAGAGAGTTCAATCAAGTTAATCACAGTCAGGCTTGTGGGGGGCAGTTAAGGAGAAAGTTTTACAGTCTTTCATTTTGAAGGAACTCTTATTTTGAAAGTCTTGTTGTGTGTGTGTGTATGTTTGTGTGTGTGTGCGTGTGTGTTTTGCCTGTTGAGGAGAGAGTTTTCTGAAATATTTTATTTTGAAGGGACTCTTATTTTGAAAGTCTGTGTGTCTTTCTATCTATGTCTGTGTATGTGTCTGCGACAGAGAAGGACAAAATGGCCGACATTAAAAATGTAGCCCTGATAGTCATTGATATTATAAAGACAGTGAAAACAGCCCCTCCCCCCTCTGCTCCCTGTCTGTGTCTGTGAGAGGGGCCAGGTCGAGCCCAACAATCAGAGCAGAGCAATCAACCGCAGCTGCTGTGTGAGATTAAACAGTGCTGAGAGAGAGAAAAACGTCTGAAAGCCACCCCTCGAACAGAAAGGACTCCTGACCAAACCGTTGCTCCAATCTCTGAACCGACTTTACTGTGAGCATGCTGAGCCCTTCCCGAACGTCTAGAGACCTGTTTTGTGTGATTGTCAGGAAGAAATGTCCCCTTTAGAGCGATTCAAAGAAATGTTACTTCTGCTTTCCTCCAGAAAATTTCCCGCTTTTTTAACATGGCAGTCTATGGGGCTGTGGATGGGTGTTGCTGCCGCATCTTTGCGTGTGACGCCAAAACTATAAAGCTGACAGCTTCAGCAGTGTTATCACTGCGACCACCACAAATTTTCCTACGTTTCTATGTATAAATTATTTCTGTAGAGTGAAATTTGCGGCCTCAAGCGCAGTTTACAAATTTTTTTTTTGAGGAATTTCTTTCTCCCTCTGCCCTCTAGCGATGATGTCACCAACTGTAGCTCGCGAACATTCTACCAATACACACCCATTCATTTTTTGGCGTGGTTTTTGGCGATTTTTGGCAAAACCGTTTGCCGAAACGCTTAGAAAAGTCATAGCACACCATTCCCGATCAAGCCGCACGTTTTGATACCACTTTTGTGTATGTGCGACCAAAACTGCGGGACAAGAAGCGAACCGAAAAATGACACGGAAGAAACGGAAGAATAATAATAAGCCCGAGGAATAGTATATAGTGTGCTCTTTCAGGCACACTCAACTAGAAAAATTTCTAAAGAAATTTTGAGTGTGCCTGACTCTGGCCCCGTCGAGCCCTACATTAAATAGCTGTCAGCGTGTGTATGCGCGTGTGTGTGTGTTTTGTCTGTTAATTAGAGAGTTTTCCAAAGTCTTTTATTTTGAAGGGACTCTTATTTTGAAAGAATTTTGTCTAGTGTGTGTGTCTGTGTGTCTGTGTCTGTCTGTCTGTCTGTCTGTGTCTCCCTCTATCCATCTATCTGTCTGTGTTTATCTCTGAGAGAGAAGGATAAAATGGCCGACATTCAAACTGTATTATTGACAGTCATTGTTATTATACAGAGAGTTCAATCAAGTTAATCACAGTCAGGCTTGTGGGGGGCAGTTAAGGAGAAAGTTTTACAGTCTTTTATTTTGAAGGAACTCTTATTTTGAAAGTCTTGTTGTGTGTGTGTGTGTGTGTGTGTGTGTGTGTATGTTTGTGTGTGTGTGCGTGCGTGTTTTGCCTGTTGAGGAGAGAGTTTTCTAAAATATTTTGTTTTGAAGGGACTCTTATTTTGAAAGTCTGTGTGTCTCTCTATCTATGTCTGTGTATGTGTCTGCGACAGAGAAGGATAAAATGGCCGACATTAAAAATGTAGCCCTGATAGTCATTGATATTATAAAGACAGTGAAAACAGCCCCTCCCCCCTCTGCTCCCTGTCTGTGTCTGTGAGAGGGGCCAGGTGGAGCCCACCAATCAGAGCAGAGCAATCAACCGCAGCTGCTGTATGAGATTAAACAGTGCTGAGAGAGAGAAAAACGTCTGAAAGCCACCCCTCGAACAGAAAGGACTCCTGACCAAACCGTTGCTCCAATCTCTGAACCGACTTTACTGTGAGCATGCTGAGCCCTTCCCGAACGTCTAGAGACCTGTTTTGTGTGATTACCATGAAGAAATGTCCCCTTTACAGCGATTCAAAGAAATGTTACTTCTGCTTTCCTCCAGAAATTTTCCCGCTTTTTTAACATGGCAGTCTATGGGGCTGTGGATGGGTGTTGCTGCCGCATCTTTGCGTGTGACGCCAAAACTATAAAGGTGACAGCTTCAGCAGTGTTATCACTGCGACCACCACAAATTTTCCTACGTTTCTATGTATAAATTATTTCTGTAGAGTGAAATTTGCGGCCTCAAGCGCAGTTTACAAATGTTTTTTTCGAGGAATTTCTTTCTCCCTCTGCCCTCTAGCGATGATGTCACCAACTGTAGCTCGCGAACATTCTACCAATACACACCCATTCATTTTTTGGCGTGGTTTTTGGCGATTTTTGGCAAAACCGTTCAGTGACACCCTTAGAAAAGTCATAGCATACCGATCCCGGCCGAGCCGGTCGATTTGACACCTTTTTTGTGTTAGTGCGACCAAAACTCTGGGAGGAGTAGTCGACCGAAAAACGTACGGAAGAATAATAATAATAATAAGAATAATAAGTATGGGGAATAGTATATAGTGTGCTCTTTCAGGCACACTCAATAATAAGAATAATAAGTATGGTGGATAGTATATAGTGTGCTCTTTCAGGCACACTCAATAATAAAATTAAGTATGGGGAATAGTATATAGTGTGCTCTTTCAGGCACACTCAATAAGCGCGAGGAATAACATATAGTGTGCTCTTTCAGGCACACTCAATAATAAGCGCGAGGAATAACATATAGTGTGCTCTTTCAGGCACACTCAATAATAATAATAATAAGCGCGGGGAATAACATATAGTGTGCTCTTTCAGGCACACTCAATAAAGATTTGAAGAACAATAGTGTGGTCGCCCTCTGGGCACCCACACCAACTAGAAAACTGCATTTCCTGCGGAAAGTGCGGTGTGGGTGCCCTCTGCCGCCCGTTGCTGCATGTCATTCCCCCGTCTCTCTCTCCCCACATTCCTGTCACTCTTCAGCTGTCTCTATACTATAAAGCTTGAAAAGGCCATAAAAGATATATCTTAAAAATGTGAAATGAGCTGAAAAGAGTTGAATAGTATAAGAAAGTGTAAAATTAGCTGAAAAAAGTAGAATAGTATAAGAAAGTGTGAAATTAGCTGAAAAAAGTAGAATGGTATAACAAAGTGTGAAATTAGCTGAAAAAAGTAGAATAGCATAAGGAAGTGTGAAATTAGCTGAAAGAAGTAGAATGGTATAACAAAGTGTGAAATTAGCTGAAAAAAGTAGAATAGCATAAGAAAGTGTGAAATTAGCTGAAAGAAGTAGAATGGTATAACAAAGTGTGAAATTAGCTGAAAAAAGTAGAATAGCATAAGGAAGTGTGAAATTAGCTGAAAGAAGTATAATGGTATAAGAAAGTGTGAAATTAGCTGAAAAAAGTAGAATAGCATAAGGAAGTGTGAAATTAGCTGAAAAAAGTAGAATGGTATAACAAAGTGTGAAATTAGCTGAAAAAGTAGAATAGTATAAGAAAGTGTGAAATTAGCTGAAAAAGTAGAATAATATAAGAAAGTATAGTATAAATATTTTGAAGGTACTCTTATTTTGAAAGCCTTTTGTCTTGTCTCTGTGTGTCTGTCTGAGTATGTGTGTGTGTGTTTGTGTGTGTGTCTGAGTATGTGTGTGGGGGTGTCTGTCTGTCTTTCTGTCTGTGTGTGTTTGTGTCTGCGAGAGAGAAGGATAAAATGGCCGACATTAAAAATGTAGCCTTGATAGTCATTGATTAAGATAGCCCCTCCCCCCTCTCCTCCCTCAGACAGGCTTGAGGTTGCCAAGCAACCAGGGCCAACTGCCGCAGAGCAGTTAGGTGCACCTGTTAGAATGTCAGTTGGAAATGCCCAGAGAGAGAGAGAGAAAATGCTGAAACCGCCCGTCGAACAAGACGGTGTGGTGGCCAAACCGTTTGGCCTATCATTGAACCGACTTCACTGTGAGCATCCTGAGCTCTTCCTGATCATCTACATATATATTTTAGGCAAGAATTGTATAAACTTTGGCCTTGGGAGTCATAGAAAGAACAGGTGCTCCCTGCTCCTTTTGGAAATTTCTCCTCTCCCGTTAACATGGGAGTAGATGCGGCCGTGGGTTGGTGTTGCTGCCGCATCTTTGTGTCTCACGCCAAAACTATACAGCCGACAGCTTCAGCAGTGTTATTACTGCGACCACCACAAATTTTCCTACGTTTCTAGCTATAAATTATTTCTGTAAAGAGACATTTGTGGCCTGGAGCGCAGTTTACAATTTTTTTTTTTGACGGATTTCTCTCTCTCTCTGCCCTCTAGCGATGACATCACCCACTCTAGGTCTGCGACATTCCACCAATATACACCCATTATAAACGCAGAATTTGAGTAAAAACCTGCTCAAATTTGAGCCTTGATAGTTTAAAAACGGTAAAAGATTTTAAAAAGAGTTAAATACGAGTTTAATACTTTAAGATCTTGTGTACAATTTGAAATTTGAATGAAGTCTGTAGTAGTAGTAGAAGTAGTTTAAAAAGTAGAATGTTTGTGGAAGGTTTGTAGAAAGATTTGAAGTTAGTACAATGCATTTCAAATGGTAAAACATTTGTAGAAATAGTTGAATAATTTGAAAAATATTAATAGTAGAAATTTGTAAAATAAATAGCCATCATGTCCTAAATGAGCTGAGTCTAGTGATATAAGTTTTATTTTTGTAGGACAAAATTTGTAGGAGTAGTAATGCGGCGAAAAACGTACGGAAGAAAAATAATAATAACTAGAAAACTGCATTTCCTGCGGAAAGTGCGGTGTGGGTGCCCTCCGCCGCCGGTACAAAGCCCCAGCGGCCCAGGGTTTGAATCCGACCTGCCGCCCTTTTCTGCATGTCATTCCCCCGTCTCTCTCTCCCCACATTTCTGTCACTCTTCAGCTGTCTCTATATTATAAAGCTTGAAAAGGCCATAAAAGATATATCTTAAAAATGTGAAATGAGCTGAAAAGAGTAGAATGGTATAAGAAAGTGTGAAATTAGCTGAAAAAAGTATAATGGTATAAGAAAGTGTGAAATTAGATGAAAAAAGTAGAATGGTATAAGAAAGTGTGAAATTAGCTGAAAAAAGTAGAATGGTATAACAAAGTGTGAAATTAGCTGAAAAAAGTAGAAAGGTATAAGAAAGTGTGAAATTAGGTGAAAAAAGTAGAATGGTATAAGAAAGTGTGAAATTAGCTGAAAAAAGTAGAGTAGTATAAGAAAGTGTGAAATTAGCTGAAAAAAGTACAATAGTATAAGAAAGTGTGAAATTAGCTGAAAAAAAGTAGAATGGTATAAGAAAGTGTGAAATTAGCTGAAAAAAGTAGAATAGCATAAGGAAGTGTGAAATTAGCTGAAAAAAAGTACAATAGTATAAGAAAGTGTGAAATTAGCTGAAAAAAGTAGAATAGTATAAGAAAGTGTGAAATTAGCTGAAAAAAGTAGAATAGTATAAGAAAGTGTGAAATTAGCTGAAAAAAGTAGAATGGTATAAGAAAGTGTGAAATTAGCTGAAAAAAGTAGAATAGTATAACAAAGTGTGAAATTAGCTGAAAAAAGTAGAATAGTATAAGGAAGTGTGAAATTAGCTGAAAAAAGTAGAATGGTATAAGAAAGTGTGAAATTAGCTGAAAAAAGTAGAATGGTATAACAAAGTGTGAAATTAGCTGAAAAAAGTAGAATAGTATAAGGAAGTGTGAAATTAGCTGAAAAAAGTAGAATGGTATAACAAAGTGTAAAATTAGCTGAAAAAGTACAATAGTATAACAAAGTGTGAAATTAGCTGAAAAAAGTAGAATAGTATAAGGAAGTGTGAAATTAGCTGAAAAAAGTAGAATGGTATAACAAAGTGTAAAATTAGCTGAAAAAGTACAATAGTATAATTAAGTGTAAAATTAGCTGAAAAAAGTACAATAGTATAACAAAGTGTGAAATTAGCTGAAAAAAGTAGAATAATATAAGAAAGTATAGTATAAATATTTTGAAGGTACTCTTATTTTGAAAGCCTTTTGTCTTGTCTCTGTGTGTCTGTCTGAGCATGTGTGTGTGTGTGTGTGTGTGTGTGCTGAGTATGTGTGTGGGGGTGTCTGTCTGTCTTTCTGTCTGTCTGTCTCTCTGTGAGAGAGAAGGATAAAATGGCCGACATTAAAAATGTAGCCTTGATAGTCATTGATTAAGATAGCCCCTCCCCCCTCTCCTCCCTCAGACAGGCTTGAGGTTGCCAAGCAACCAGGGCCAACTGCCGGCCCTAATCAGCAGAGCAGTTAGGTGCACCTGTTAGAATGTCAGTTGGAAATGCCCAGAGAGAGAGAGAGAAAATGCTGAAACCGCCCGTCGAACAAGACGGTGTGGTGGCCAAACCGTTTGGCCTATCATTGAACCGACTTCACTGTGAGCATCCTGAGCTCTTCCTGATCATCTACATATATATTTTAGGTGAAAATTGTATAAACTTTGGCCTCGGAAGTCATAGAAAGAACAGGTGCTCCCTGCTCCTTTTGGAAATTTCTCCTCTCCCGTTAACATGGGCGTAGATGCGGCCGTGGGTTGGTGTTGCTGCCGCATCTTTGTGTCTCACGCCAAAACTATAAAGCCGACAGCTTCAGCAGTGTTATCACTGCGACCACCACAAATTTTCCTACATTTCTAGCGATAAATTATTTCTGTAGAGAGACATTTGTGGCCTCAATCGCAGTTTACAAATTTTTTTTTGACGAATTTCTCTCTCTCTCTGCCCTCTAGCGATGACATCACCCACTCTAGGTCTGGGACATTCTACCAATACACACCCATTATAAACGCAGAATTTGAGTAAAAACCTGCTCAACTTTGAGCCTTGATAGTTTAAAAACGGTAAAAGATTTTAAAAAGAGTTAAATACGAGTTTAATAGTTTAACATCTTGTGTACAATTTGTAATTTGAATGAAGTCTGTAGTAGTAGTAGAAGTAGTTTAAAAAGTAGAATGTTTGTAGAAGGTTTGTAGAAAGATTTGAAGTTTGTACAATGCATTTCAAATGGTAAAATTTTTGTAGAAAAAGTTGAATAATTTGTAAAATATTAATAGTAGAAATGTGAAAAGTAATAGCCATCATGTCCTAAATGAGCTGAATCTAGTGATATAAGTTTTATTTTTGTAGGACAAAATTTGTAGGAGTAGTTATGCGGCGAAAAACGTACGGAAGAAAAATAATAACTAGAAAACTGCATTTCCTGCGGAAAGTGCGGTGTGGGTGCCCTCTGCCGCCCGTTGCTGCCCGTTGCTGCCCGTTGCTGCATGTCATTTCCCCGTCTCTCTCTCCCCACATTTCTGTCACTCTTCAGCTGTCTCTATACTATAAAGCTTGAAAAAGCCATAAAAGATATATCTTAAAATTGTGAAATTAGCTGAAAAAAGTAGAATGGTATAACAAAGTGTAAAATTAGCTGAAAAAAGTACAATAATATAATAAAGTGTGAAATTAGCTGAAAAAAGTAGAATGGTATAACAAAGTGTAAAATTAGCTGAAAAAGTACAATAATATAACAAAGTGTGAAATTAGCTGAAAAAAAGTAGAATGGTATAAGAAAGTGTGAAATTAGCTGAAAAAAGTAGAATAGTATAAGAAAGTGTGAAATTAGCTGAAAAAAGTAGAATGGTATAACAAAATGTGAAATTAGCTGAAAAAAGTAGAATGGTATAAGAAAGTGTGAAATTAGCTGAAAAAAGTAGAATGGTATAAGAAAGTGTAAAATTAGCTGAAAAAAGTAGACTGGTATAACAAAGTAGCTGAAAAAGTAGAATGGTATAAGGATGTATAGTATAAATATTTGTTGAAGGTTTGTAGAAAGATTTGAAGTTTGTACAATTTATTTAAATGGGATAAAATTGTAGAAAAAGTTGAATATGTAAAATATGAATAGTAGAAATTACTAAAATAATTGTAGTAATGTCCTAAATGAGCTGAATCTAGTGATATAATTTTTATTTCTGTAGTACAAAATCTGTGTCCGTTAAGGAGAGAGTTTTACAAAGTCTTTTATTTTGAAGGGACTCTTATTTTGAAGGGACTCTTATTTTGAAAGCCTTTGATCTGTCTGTCTGTCTGTCTGTCAAAGAGAGTTTTTCAAAGTCTTTTATTTTGAAGGGACTCTTATTTTGAAAGCCTTTTGTCTTGTCTGTGTGTGTGTGTGTGTGTGTGTGTGTGTGTGTGTGTCTGCGAGAGAGAAGGATAAAATGGCCGACATTAAAAATGTAGCCTTGATAGTCATTGATTAAGATAGCCCCTCCCCCCTCTCCTCCTTCAGACAGGCTTGAGGTTGCCAAGCAACCAGGGCCAACTGCCCTAATCAGCAGAGCAGTTAGGTGCACCTGTTAGAATGTCAGTTGGCAATGCCCAGAGAGACACACAGAGAAAATCTTCAAATGAACTCCCTCGAAGAGGTGGCAAAAAATGCCATAAGGTGTGCCACAAACCAAAATCCGAAAGTACCATCAGTAAGCTCGTCTCGTGGACCATGTCTGGGCAGATTTTCAGGCGAAAATTGGATAAACTTTGGCCTTCGTGGTGATACAAAGAACAGGTGCTCCCTGCTCCTTTTGGAAATTTCTCCTCTCCCGTTAACATGGGAGGAGATGGGGCCGTGGATCGGTGTTGCTGCCGCATCTTTGTGTCTCACGCCAAAACTATAAAGCCGACAGCTTCAGCAGTGTTATCACTGCGACCACCACAAATTTTCCTACATTTCTAGCTATAAAATTATTTCTGTAGAGAGACATTTGTGGCCTCAATCGCAGTTTACAATTTTTTTTTTTTGACGAATTTCTCTCTCTCTCTGCCCTCTAGCGATGACATCACCCACTCTAGGTCTGGGACATTCTACCAATACACACCCATTATAAACGCAGAATTTGAGTAAAAATCTGCTCAACTTTGAGCCTTGATAGTTTAAAAACGGTAAAAGATTTTAAAAAGAGTTAAATACGAGTTTAATAGTTTAAGATCTTGTGTACAATTTGAAATTTGAATGAAGTCTGTAGTAGTAGTAGAAGTAGTTTAAAAGGTAGAATGTTTGTGGAAGGTTTGTAGAAAGATTTGAAGTTAGTACAATGCATTTCAAATGGTACAAAAAATTGTAGAAAAAGTTGAATAATTTGAAAATTATTAATAGTAGAAATGTGAAAAGTAATAGCCATCATGTCCTAAATGAGCTGAATCTAGTGATATAAGTTTTATTTTTGTAGGACAAAATTTGTAGGAGTAGTTATGCGGCGAAAAACGTACGGAAGAAAAATAATAATAAAGATTTGAAGAACAATAGTGTGGTCGCCCTCTGGGCACCCACACCAATAACTAGAAAACTGCATTTCCTGCGGAAAGTGCGGTGTGGGTGCCCTCTGCCGCCCGTTGCTGCCCGTTGCTGCCCGTTGCTGCATGTCATTTCCCCGTCTCTCTCTCCCCACATTTCTGTCACTCTTCAGCTGTCTCTATACTATAAAGCTTGAAAAGGCCATAAAAGATATATCTTAAAATTGTGAAATTAGCTGAAAAAAGTAGAATGGTATAACAAAGTGTAAAATTAGCTGAAAAAAGTACAATAATATAATAAAGTGTGAAATTAGCTGAAAAAAGTAGAATGGTATAACAAAGTGTAAAATTAGCTGAAAAAGTACAATAATATAACAAAGTGTGAAATTAGCTGAAAAAAAGTAGAATGGTATAAGAAAGTGTGAAATTAGCTGAAAAAAGTAGAATAGTATAAGAAAGTGTGAAATTAGCTGAAAAAAGTAGAATAGCATAAGGAAGTGTGAAATTAGCTGAAAAAAGTACAATAGTATAAGAAAGTGTGAAATTAGCTGAAAAAAAGTAGAATAGCATAAGGAAGTGTGAAATTAGCTGAAAAAAGTACAATAGTATAAGAAAGTGTGAAATTAGCTGAAAAAAGTAGAATGGTATAAGAAAGTGTGAAATTAGCTGAAAAAAGTAGAATGGTATAAGAAAGTGTAAAATTAGCTGAAAAAAGTAGACTGGTATAACAAAGTAGCTGAAAAAGTAGAATGGTATAAGGATGTATAGTATAAATATTTGTTGAAGGTTTGTAGAAAGATTTGAAGTTTGTACAATTTATTTAAATGGGATAAAATTGTAGAAAAAGTTGAATATGTAAAATATGAATAGTAGAAATTACTAAAATAATTGTAGTAATGTCCTAAATGAGCTGAATCTAGTGATATAATTTTTATTTCTGTAGTACAAAATCTGTGTCCGTTAAGGAGAGAGTTTTACAAAGTCTTTTATTTTGAAGGGACTCTTATTTTGAAGGGACTCTTATTTTGAAAGCCTTTGATCTGTCTGTCTGTCTGTCTGTCAAAGAGAGTTTTTCAAAGTCTTTTATTTTGAAGGGACTCTTATTTTGAAAGCCTTTTGTCTTGTCTGTGTGTGTGTGTGTGTGTGTGTGTGTGTGTGCGAGAGAGAAGGATAAAATGGCCGACATTAAAAATGTAGCCTTGATAGTCATTGATAAAGATAGCCCCTCCCCCCTCTCCTCCTTCAGACAGGCTTGAGGTTGCCAAGCAACCAGGGCCAACTGCCCTAATCAGCAGAGCAGTTAGGTGCACCTGTTAGAATGTCAGTTGGCAATGCCCAGAGAGACACACACAGAAAAAATCTTCAACTGAACTCCCTCGAAGAGGTGGCAAAAAATGCCATAAGGTGTGCCACAAACCAAAATCCGAAAGTACCATCAGTAAGCTCGTCTCGTGGACCATGTCTGGGCAGATTTTCAGGCGAAAATTGGATAAACTTTGGCCTTCGTGGTGATACAAAGAACAGGTGCTCCCTGCTCCTTTTGGAAATTTCTCCTCTCCCGTTAACATGGGCGTAGATGCGGCCGTGGGTTGGTGTTGCTGCCGCATCTTTGTGTCTCACGCCAAAACTATAAAGCCGACAGCTTTAGCAGTGTTATCACTGCGACCACCACAAATTTTCCTACGTTTCTAGCTATAAAATTATTTCTGTAGAGAGACATTTGTGGCCTCAATCGCAGTTTACAAATTTTTTTTTTTGACAAATTTCTCTCTCTCTCTGCCCTCTAGCTATGACATCACCCACTCTAGGTCTGGGACATTCTACCAATACACACCCATTATAAACGCAGAATTTGAGTAAAAACCTGCTCAACTTTGAGCCTTGATAGTTTAAAAACGGTAAAAGATTTTAAAAAGAGTTAAATACGAGTTTAATAGTTTAAGATCTTGTGTACAACTTGTAATTTGAATGAAGTCTGTAGTAGTACTAGAAGTAGTTTAAAATGTAGAATGCTTGTAGAAGGTTTCTAGAAAGATTTGAAGTTTGTACAATGTATTTCAAATGGTAAAAAAATTGTAGAAATAGTTGAATAATTTGTAAAATATTAGTAGTAGAAATGTGAAAAGTAATAGCCATCATGTCCTAAATGAGCTGAATCTAGTGATATAAGTTTTATTTTTGTAGGACAAAATTTGTAGGAGTAGTTATGCGGCGAAAAACGTACGGAAGAAAAAATAATAATAATAAAGATTTGAATAACAATAGTGTGGTCGCCCTCTGGGCACCCACACCAACTAGAAAACTGCATTTCCTGCGGAAAGTGCGGTGTGGGTGCCCTCTGCCGCCCGTTGCTGCATGTCATTCCCCCGTCTCTCTCTGCCCACATTCCTGTCACTCTTCAGCTGTCTCTATACTATAAAGCTTGAAAAGGCCATAAAAGATATATCTTAAAAATGTGAAATGAGATGAAAAGAGTATAATGGTATAAGAAAGTGTGAAATTAGCTGAAAAAAGTGGAATGGTATAAGAAAGTGTGAAAGTAGCTGAAAAAAGAAGAATGGTATAAGAAAGTGTGAAATTAGCTGAAAAAAGTAGAATGGTATAACAAAGCGTGAAATTAGCTGAAAAAAGTAGAATAGTATAAGAAAGTGTGAAATGAGCTGAAAAAAGTAGAATGGTAAAAGAAAGTGTGAAATGAGCTGAAAAAAGTAGAATGGTGTAAGGAAGTGTGAAATTAGCTGAAAAAAGTAGAATGGTGTAAGGAAGTGTGAAATTAGCTGAAAAAAGTAGAATGGTATAAGAAAGTGTGAAATTAGCTGAAAAAAGTAGAATAGTACAAGAAAGTATAGTATAAATATTTTGAAGGTACTCTTATTTTGAAAGCCTTTTGTCTTGTCTCTGTGTGTCTGTCTAAGTATGTGTGTGTGTGTTTGTGTGTGTGTGTCTGAGTATGTGTGTGGGGGTGTCTGTCTGTCTTTCTGTCTGTCTGTGTCTGCGAGAGAGAAGGATAAAATGGCCGACATTAAAAATGTAGCCTTGATAGTCATTGATTAAGATAGCCCCTCCCCCCTCTCCCTCCCTCAGACAGGCTTGAGGTTGCCAAGCAACCAGGGCCAACTGCCGCAGAGCAGTTAGGTGCACCTGTTAGAATGTCAGTTGGAAATGCCCAGAGAGAGAGAGAAAATGCTGAAACCGCCCGTCGAACAAGACGGTGTGGTGGCCAAACCGTTTGGCCTATCATTGAACCGACTTCACTGTGAGCATCCTGAGCTCTTCCTGATCATCTACATATATATTTTAGGTGAAAATTGTATAAACTTTGGCCTTGGTAGTCCTAGAAAGAACAGGTGCTCCCTGCTCCTTTTGGAAATTTCTCCTCTCCCGTTAACATGGGCGTAGATGCGGCCGTGGGTTGGTGTTGCTGCCGCATCTTTGTGTCTCACGCCAAAACTATAAAGCCGACAGCTTCATCAGTGTTATCACTGCGACCACCACAAATTTTCCTACGTTTCTAGCGATAAATTATTTCTGTAGAGAGACATTTGTGGCCTCAATCGCAGTTTACAAAATTTTTTTTTGACGAATTTCTCTCTCTCTCTGCCCTCTAGCGATGACATCACCCACTCTAGGTCTGGGACATTCTACCAATACACACCCATTATAAACGCAGAATTTGAGTAAAAACCTGCTCAACTTTGAGCCTTGATAGTTTAAAAACGGTAAAAGATTTTAAAAAGAGTTAAATACGAGTTTAATAGTTTAAGATCTTGTGTACAATTTGTAATTTGAATGAAGTCTGTAGTAGTAGTAGAAGTAGTTTAAAAAGTAGAATGTTTGTAGAAGGTTTGTAGAAAGATTTGAAGTTAGTACAATGCATTTCAAATGGTGAAATTTTTGTAGAAAAAGTTGAATAATTTGTAAAATATTAATAGTAGAAATGTGAAAAGTAATAGCCATCATGTCCTAAATGAGCTGAATCTAGTGATATAAGTTTTATTTTTGTAGGACAAAATTTGTAGGAGTAGTTATGCGGCGAAAAACGTACGGAAGAAAAAATAATAACTAGAAAACTGCATTTCCTGCGGAAAGTGCGGTGTGGGTGCCCTCTGCCGCCCGTTGCTGCCCGTTGCTGCCCGTTGCTGCATGTCATTTCCCCGTCTCTCTCTCCCCACATTTCTGTCACTCTTCAGCTGTCTCTATACTATAAAGCTTGAAAAGGCCATAAAAGATATATCTTAAAATTGTGAAATTAGCTGAAAAAAGTAGAATGGTATAACAAAGTGTAAAATTAGCTGAAAAAAGTACAATAATATAATAAAGTGTGAAATTAGCTGAAAAAAGTAGAATGGTATAACAAAGTGTAAAATTAGCTGAAAAAGTACAATAATATAACAAAGTGTGAAATTAGCTGAAAAAAAGTAGAATGGTATAAGAAAGTGTGAAATTAGCTGAAAAAAGTAGAATAGTATAAGAAAGTGTGAAATTAGCTGAAAAAAAAGTAGAATAGCATAAGGAAGTGTGAAATTAGCTGAAAAAAGTACAATAATATAAGAAAGTGTGAAATTAGCTGAAAAAAGTAGAATAGTATAAGAAAGTGTGAAATTAGCTGAAAAAAAGTACAATAGTATAAGAAAGTGTGAAATTAGCTGAAAAAAGGTAGAATAGCATAAGGAAGTGTGAAATTAGCTGAAAAAAGTACAATAGTATAAGAAAGTGTGAAATTAGCTGAAAAAAGTAGAATAGTATAAGAAAGTGTGAAATTAGCTGAAAAAAGTAGAATGGTATAAGAAAGTGTAAAATTAGCTGAAAAAAGTAGACTGGTATAACAAAGTAGCTGAAAAAGTAGAATGGTATAAGGATGTATAGTATAAATATTTGTTGAAGGTTTGTAGAAAGATTTGAAGTTTGTACAATTTATTTAAATGGGATAAAATTGTAGAAAAAGTTGAATATGTAAAATATGAATAGTAGAAATTACTAAAATAATTGTAGTAATGTCCTAAATGAGCTGAATCTAGTGATATAATTTTTATTTCTGTAGTACAAAATCTGTGTCCGTTAAGGAGAGAGTTTTACAAAGTCTTTTATTTTGAAGGGACTCTTATTTTGAAGGGACTCTTATTTTGAAAGCCTTTGATCTGTCTGTCTGTCTGTCTGTCAAAGAGAGTTTTTCAAAGTCTTTTATTTTGAAGGGACTCTTATTTTGAAAGCCTTTTGTCTTGTCTGTGTGTGTGTGTGTGTGTGTGTGTCTGCGAGAGAGAAGGATAAAATGGCCGACATTAAAAATGTAGCCTTGATAGTCATTGATTAAGATAGCCCCTCCCCCCCTCTCCTCCTTCAGACAGGCTTGAGGTTGCCAAGCAACCAGGGCCAACTGCCCTAATCAGCAGAGCAGTTAGGTGCACCTGTTAGAATGTCAGTTGGCAATGCCCAGAGAGACACACAGAGAAAATCTTCAAATGAACTCCCTCGAAGAGGTGGCAAAAAATGCCATAAGGTGTGCCACAAACCAAAATCCGAAAGTACCATCAGTAAGCTCGTCTCGTGGACCATGTCTGGGCAGATTTTCAGGCGAAAATTGGATAAACTTTGGCCTTCGTGGTGATACAAAGAACAGGTGCTCCCTGCTCCTTTTGGAAATTTCTCCTCTCCCGTTAACATGGGAGGAGATGGGGCCGTGGATCGGTGTTGCTGCCGCATCTTTGTGTCTCACGCCAAAACTATAAAGCCGACAGCTTCAGCAGTGTTATCACTGCGACCACCACAAATTTTCATACATTTCTAGCTATAAAATTATTTCTGTAGAGAGACATTTGTGGCCTCAATCGCAGTTTACAATTTTTTTTTTGACGAATTTCTCTCTCTCTCTGCCCTCTAGCGATGACATCACCCACTCTAGGTCTGGGACATTCTACCAATACACACCCATTATAAACGCAGAATTTGAGTAAAAACCTGCTCAACTTTGAGCCTTGATAGTTTAAAAACGGTAAAAGATTTTAAAAAGAGTTAAATACGAGTTTAATAGTTTAAGATCTTGTGTACAATTTGAAATTTGAATGAAGTCTGTAGTAGTAGTAGAAGTAGTTTAAAAGGTAGAATGTTTGTGGAAGGTTTGTAGAAAGATTTGAAGTTAGTACAATGCATTTCAAATGGTACAAAAAATTGTAGAAAAAGTTGAATAATTTGAAAATTATTAATAGTAGAAATGTGAAAAGTAATAGCCATCATGTCCTAAATGAGCTGAATCTAGTGATATAAGTTTTATTTTTGTAGGACAAAATTTGTAGGAGTAGTTATGCGGCGAAAAACGTACGGAAGAAAAATAATAATAAAAATTTGAAGAACAATAGTGTGGTCGCCCTCTGGGCACCCACACCAACTAGAAAACTGCATTTCCTGCGGAAAGTGCGGTGTGGGTGCCCTCCGCCGCCGGTACAAAGCCCCAGCGGCCCAGGGTTTGAATCCGACCTGCCGCCCTTTTCTGCATGTCATTCCCCCGTCTCTCTCTCCCCACATTTCTGTCACTCTTCAGCTGTCTCTATATTATAAAGCTTGAAAAGGCCATAAAAGATATATCTTAAAAATGTGAAATGAGCTGAAAAGAGTAGAATGGTATAAGAAAGTGTGAAATTAGCTGAAAAAAGTATAATGGTATAAGAAAGTGTGAAATTAGCTGAAAAAAGTAGAATGGTATAAGTGTGAAATTAGCTGAAAAAAGTAGAATGGTATAACAAAGTGTAAAATTAGCTGAAAAAGTACAATAGTATAACAAAGTGTGAAATTAGCTGAAAAAAGTAGAATAGTATAAGGAAGTGTGAAATTAGCTGAAAAAAGTAGAATGGTATAACAAAGTGTAAAATTAGCTGAAAAAGTACAATAGTATAATTAAGTGTAAAATTAGCTGAAAAAAGTACAATAGTATAACAAAGTGTGAAATTAGCTGAAAAAAAGTAGAATAATATAAGAAAGTATAGTATAAATATTTTGAAGGTACTCTTATTTTGAAAGCCTTTTGTCTTGTCTCTGTGTGTCTGTCTGAGCATGTGTGTGTGTGTGTGTGTGTGTGTGTGTGCTGAGTATGTGTGTGGGGGTGTCTGTCTGTCTTTCTGTCTGTCTGTCTGTCTGTGAGAGAGAAGGATAAAATGGCCGACATTAAAAATGTAGCCTTGATAGTCATTGATTAAGATAGCCCCTCCCCCCTCTCCTCCCTCAGACAGGCTTGAGGTTGCCAAGCAACCAGGGCCAACTGCCGGCCCTAATCAGCAGAGCAGTTAGGTGCACCTGTTAGAATGTCAGTTGGAAATGCCCAGAGAGAGAGACAAAATGCTGAAACCGCCCGTCGAACAAGACGGTGTGGTGGCCAAACCGTTTGGCCTATCATTGAACCGACTTCACTGTGAGCATCCTGAGCTCTTCCTGATCATCTACATATATATTTTAGGTGAAAATTGTATAAACTTTGGCCTCGGAAGTCATAGAAAGAACAGGTGCTCCCTGCTCCTTTTGGAAATTTCTCCTCTCCCGTTAACATGGGCGTAGATGCGGCCGTGGGTTGGTGTTGCTGCCGCATCTTTGTGTCTCACGCCAAAACTATAAAGCCGACAGCTTCAGCAGTGTTATCACTGCGACCACCACAAATTTTCCTACGTTTCTAGCGATAAATTATTTCTGTAGAGAGACATTTGTGGCCTCAATCGCAGTTTACAAATTTTTTTTTTGACGAATTTCTCTCTCTCTCTGCCCTCTAGCGATGACATCACCCACTCTAGGTCTGGGACATTCTACCAATACACACCCATTATAAACGCAGAATTTGAGTAAAAACCTGCTCAACTTTGAGCCTTGATAGTTTAAAAACGGTAAAAGATTTTAAAAAGAGTTAAATACGAGTTTAATAGTTTAAGATCTTGTGTACAATTTGTAATTTGAATGAAGTCTGTAGTAGTAGTAGAAGTAGTTTAAAATGTAGAATGTTTGTAGAAGGTTTGTAGAAAGATTTGAAGTTTGTACAATGCATTTCAAATGGTAAAATTTTTGTAGAAAAAGTTGAATAATTTGTAAAATATTAATAGTAGAAATGTGAAAAGTAATAGCCATCATGTCCTAAATGAGCTGAATCTAGTGATATAAGTTTTATTTTTGTAGGACAAAATTTGTAGGAGTAGTTATGCGGCGAAAAACGTACGGAAGAAAAATAATAATAATAAAGATTTGAATAACAATAGTGTGGTCGCCCTCTGGGCACCCACACCAATAATAATAAAGATTTGAAGAACAATAGTGTGGTCGCCCTTTGGGCACCCACACCAATAACTAGAAAACTGCATTTCCTGCGGAAAGTGCGGTGTGGGTGCCCTCTGCCGCCCGTTGCTGCCCGTTGCTGCCCGTTGCTGCATGTCATTTCCCCGTCTCTCTCTCCCCACATTTCTGTCACTCTTCAGCTGTCTCTATACTATAAAGCTTGAAAAGGCCATAAAAGATATATCTTAAAATTGTGAAATTAGCTGAAAAAAGTAGAATGGTATAACAAAGTGTAAAATTAGCTGAAAAAAGTACAATAATATAATAAAGTGTGAAATTAGCTGAAAAAAGTAGAATGGTATAACAAAGTGTAAAATTAGCTGAAAAAGTACAATAATATAACAAAGTGTGAAATTAGCTGAAAAAAATTAGAATGGTATAAGAAAGTGTGAAATTAGCTGAAAAAAGTAGAATAGTATAAGAAAGTGTGAAATTAGATGAAAAAAGTAGAATAGCATAAGGAAGTGTGAAATTAGCTGAAAAAAGTACAATAGTATAAGAAAGTGTGAAATTAGCTGAAAAAAGTAGAATAGTATAAGAAAGTGTGAAATTAGCTGAAAAAAGTACAATAGTATAAGAAAGTGTGAAATTAGCTGAAAAAAGTAGAATAGCATAAGGAAGTGTGAAATTAGCTGAAAAAAGTACAATAGTATAAGAAAGTGTGAAATTAGCTGAAAAAAGTAGACTGGTATAACAAAGTAGCTGAAAAAGTAGAATGGTATAAGGATGTATAGTATAAATATTTGTTGAAGGTTTGTAGAAAGATTTGAAGTTTGTACAATTTATTTAAATGGGATAAAATTGTAGAAAAAGTTGAATATGTAAAATATGAATAGTAGAAATTACTAAAATAATTGTAGTAATGTCCTAAATGAGCTGAATCTAGTGATATAATTTTTATTTCTGTAGTACAAAATCTGTGTCCGTTAAGGAGAGAGTTTTACAAAGTCTTTTATTTTGAAGGGACTCTTATTTTGAAGGGACTCTTATTTTGAAAGCCTTTGATCTGTCTGTCTGTCTGTCTGTCAAAGAGAGTTTTTCAAAGTCTTTTATTTTGAAGGGACTCTTATTTTGAAAGCCTTTTGTCTTGTCTGTGTGTGTGTGTGTGTGTGTGTCTGCGAGAGAGAAGGATAAAATGGCCGACATTAAAAATGTAGCCTTGATAGTCATTGATTAAGATAGCCCCTCCCCCCTCTCCTCCTTCAGACAGGCTTGAGGTTGCCAAGCAACCAGGGCCAACTGCCCTAATCAGCAGAGCAGTTAGGTGCACCTGTTAGAATGTCAGTTGGCAATGCCCAGAGAGACACACAGAGAAAATCTTCAAATGAACTCCCTCGAAGAGGTGGCAAAAAATGCCATAAGGTGTGCCACAAACCAAAATCCGAAAGTACCATCAGTAAGCTCGTCTCGTGGACCATGTCTGGGCAGATTTTCAGGCGAAAATTGGATAAACTTTGGCCTTCGTGGTGATACAAAGAACAGGTGCTCCCTGCTCCTTTTGGAAATTTCTCCTCTCCCGTTAACATGGGAGGAGATGGGGCCGTGGATCGGTGTTGCTGCCGCATCTTTGTGTCTCACGCCAAAACTATAAAGCCGACAGCTTCAGCAGTGTTATCACTGCGACCACCACAAATTTTCATACATTTCTAGCTATAAAATTATTTCTGTAGAGAGACATTTGTGGCCTCAATCGCAGTTTACAATTTTTTTTTTGACGAATTTCTCTCTCTCTCTGCCCTCTAGCGATGACATCACCCACTCTAGGTCTGGGACATTCTACCAATACACACCCATTATAAACGCAGAATTTGAGTAAAAACCTGCTCAACTTTGAGCCTTGATAGTTTAAAAACGGTAAAAGATTTTAAAAAGAGTTAAATACGAGTTTAATAGTTTAAGATCTTGTGTACAATTTGAAATTTGAATGAAGTCTGTAGTAGTAGTAGAAGTAGTTTAAAAGGTAGAATGTTTGTGGAAGGTTTGTAGAAAGATTTGAAGTTAGTACAATGCATTTCAAATGGTACAAAAAATTGTAGAAAAAGTTGAATAATTTGAAAATTATTAATAGTAGAAATGTGAAAAGTAATAGCCATCATGTCCTAAATGAGCTGAATCTAGTGATATAAGTTTTATTTTTGTAGGACAAAATTTGTAGGAGTAGTTATGCGGCGAAAAACGTACGGAAGAAAAATAATAATAAAGATTTGAAGAACAATAGTGTGGTCGCCCTCTGGGCACCCACACCAATAACTAGAAAACTGCATTTCCTGCGGAAAGTGCGGTGTGGGTGCCCTCCGCCGCCGGTACAAAGCCCCAGCGGCCCAGGGTTTGAATCCGACCTGCCGCCCTTTTCTGCATGTCATTCCCCCGTCTCTCTCTCCCCACATTTCTGTCACTCTTCAGCTGTCTCTATATTATAAAGCTTGAAAAGGCCATAAAAGATATATCTTAAAAATGTGAAATGAGCTCAAAAGAGTAGAATGGTATAAGAAAGTGTGAAATTAGCTGAAAAAAGTATAATGGTATAAGAAAGTGTGAAATTAGCTGAAAAAAGTAGAATGGTATAAGTGTGAAATTAGCTGAAAAAAGTAGAATGGTATAACAAAGTGTAAAATTAGCTGAAAAAGTACAATAGTATAACAAAGTGTGAAATTAGCTGAAAAAAGTAGAATAGTATAAGGAAGTGTGAAATTAGCTGAAAAAAGTAGAATGGTATAACAAAGTGTAAAATTAGCTGAAAAAGTACAATAGTATAATTAAGTGTAAAATTAGCTGAAAAAAGTACAATAGTATAACAAAGTGTGAAATTAGCTGAAAAAAGTAGAATAATATAAGAAAGTATAGTATAAATATTTTGAAGGTACTCTTATTTTGAAAGCCTTTTGTCTTGTCTCTGTGTGTCTGTCTGAGCATGTGTGTGTGTGTGTGTGTGTGTGTGTCTGAGTATGTGTGTGGGGGGTGTCTGTCTGTCTTTCTGTCTGTCTGTCTGTCTGTGAGAGAGAAGGATAAAATGGCCGACATTAAAAATGTAGCCTTGATAGTCATTGATTAAGATAGCCCCTCCCCCCTCTCCTCCCTCAGACAGGCTTGAGGTTGCCAAGCAACCAGGGCCAACTGCCGGCCCTAATCAGCAGAGCAGTTAGGTGCACCTGTTAGAATGTCAGTTGGAAATGCCCAGAGAGAGAGACAAAATGCTGAAACCGCCCGTCGAACAAGACGGTGTGGTGGCCAAACCGTTTGGCCTATCATTGAACCGACTTCACTGTGAGCATCCTGAGCTCTTCCTGATCATCTACATATATATTTTAGGTGAAAATTGTATAAACTTTGGCCTCGGAAGTCATAGAAAGAACAGGTGCTCCCTGCTCCTTTTGGAAATTTCTCCTCTCCCGTTAACATGGGCGTAGATGCGGCCGTGGGTTGGTGTTGCTGCCGCATCTTTGTGTCTCACGCCAAAACTATAAAGCCGACAGCTTCAGCAGTGTTATCACTGCGACCACCACAAATTTTCCTACGTTTCTAGCGATAAATTATTTCTGTAGAGAGACATTTGTGGCCTCAATCGCAGTTTACAAATTTTTTTTTTCGACAAATTTCTCTCTCTCTCTGCCCTCTAGCGATGACATCACCCACTCTAGGTCTGGGACATTCTACCAATACACACCCATTATAAACGCAGAATTTGAGTAAAAACCTGCTCAACTTTGAGCCTTGATAGTTTAAAAACGGTAAAAGATTTTAAAAAGAGTTAAATACGAGTTTAATAGTTTAAGATCTTGTGTACAATTTGTAATTTGAATGAAGTCTGTAGTAGTAGTAGAAGTAGTTTAAAATGTAGAATGTTTGTAGAAGGTTTGTAGAAAGATTTGAAGTTTGTACAATGCATTTCAAATGGTAAAATTTTTGTAGAAAAAAGTTGAATAATTTGTAAAATATTAATAGTAGAAATGTGAAAAGTAATAGCCATCATGTCCTAAATGAGCTGAATCTAGTGATATAAGTTTTATTTTTGTAGGACAAAATTTGTAGGAGTAGTTATGCGGCGAAAAACGTACGGAAGAAAAATAATAACTAGAAAACTGCATTTCCTGCGGAAAGTGCGGTGTGGGTGCCCTCCGCCGCCGGTACGAAGCCCCAGCGGCCCAGGGTTTGAATCCGATCTGCCGCCCTTTTCTGCATGTCATTCCCCCGTCTCTCTCTCCCCACATTTCTGTCACTCTTCAGCTGTCTCTATATTATGACGCTTGAAAAGGCCATAAAAGATATATCTTAAAAATGTGAAATGACCTGAAAAGAGTAGAATGGTATAAGAAAGTGTGAAATTAGCTGAAAAAAGTAGAATGGTATAAGAAAGTGTGAAATTAGCTGAAAAAAGTAGAATGGTATAACAAAGTGTGAAATTAGCTGAAAAAAGTAGAATGGTATAAGAAAGTGTGAAATTAGCTGAAAAAAGTAGAGTAGTATAAGAAAGTGTGAAATTAGCTGAAAAAAGTAGAATGGTATAAGAAAGTGTGAAATTAGCTGAAAAAAGTAGAATAGCATAAGGAAGTGTGAAATTAGCTGAAAAAAGTAGAATGGTATAACAAAGTGTGAAATTAGCTGAAAAAAGTAGAATGGTATAAGAAAGTGTAAAATTAGTTGAAAAAAGTAGAATAGTATAAGAAAGTATAGTATAAATATTTTGAAGGTACTCTTATTTTGAAAGCCTTTTGTCTTGTCTCTGTGTGTCTGTCTGAGTATGTGTGTGTGTGTGTGTGTGTGTTTGTGTGTGTGTCTGAGTATGTGTGTGGGGGTGTCTGTCTGTCTTTCTGTCTGTCTGTGTCTGCGAGAGAGAAGGATAAAATGGCCGACATTAAAAATGTAGCCTTGATAGTCATTGATTATATAAAAGACAGTGAAAATAGCCCCCCCCCTCCTCCTCCCCTCAGACAGGTTGAGGTTGCCAAGCAACCAGGGCCAACTGCCGCAGAGCAGTTAGGTGCACCTGTTAGAATGTCAGTTGGAAATGCCCAGAGAGAGAGAGAAAATGCTGAAACCGTCCGTCGAACAAGACGGTGTTGTGGCCAAACCATTTGGCCTATCATTGAACCGACTTCATTTTGAGCATCGTGAGCCCTTCCTGAACGTCTACATTACTGTTTTGTGTCTGTAATTTGAAGAAATGTCCCCTTTAGAGCGATTCAAAGAAACGTTACTTCTGCTTTCCTCCAGAAATTTTCCCGCTTTTTTAACATGGCAGTCTATGGGGCTGTGGATGGGTGTTGCTGCCGCATCTTTGTGTCTCACGCCAAAACTATAAAGCCGACAGCTTCAGCAGTGTTATCACTGCGACCACCACAAATTTTCCTACGTTTCTAGCTATGAATTATTTCTGTAGAGAGACATTTGTGGCCTGGAGCGCAGTTTACAATTTTTTTTTTCGACAAATTTCTCTCTCTCTCTGCCCTCTAGCGATGACATCACCCACTCTAGGTCTGCGACATTCCACCAATACACACCCATTATAAACGCAGAATTTGAGTAAAAACCTGCTCAACTTTGAGCCTTGATAGTTTAAAAACGGTAAAAGATTTTAAAAAGAGTTAAATACGAGTTTAATAGTTTAAGATCTTGTGTACAATTTGTAATTTTAATGAAGTCTGTAGTAGTAGTAGAAGTAGTTTAAAAAGTAGAATGTTTGTGGAAGGTTTGTAGAAAGATTTGAAGTTAGTACAATGCATTTCAAATGGTAAAACATTTGTAGAAATAGTTGAATAATTTGAAAAATATTAATAGTAGAAATTTGTAAAATAATAGCCATCATGTCCTAAATGAGCTGAATCTAGTGATATAAGTTTTATTTTTGTAGGACAAAATTTGTAGGAGTAGTTATGCGGCGAAAAACGTACGGAAGAAAAATAATAATAACTAGAAAAATTTCTAAAGAAATTTTGAGTGTGCCTGACTCTGGCCCCGTCGCCACCATACATTATTATTGACACTGCTCAGCAAATTCAGTATTAATACAACAAGCTGTGTGAGTGAAAACAGCCCCTCCCCCCTCTGCTCCCTCAGGCAGGAGGTTGCCAAGCAACCAGGGCCAACTGCCGGGCCCTAATCAGCAGAGCAGTTAGGTGCACCTGTTAAAATGTCAGTTGGAAATGCCCAGAGAGAGAGACAAAATGCTGAAAGTCACCCCTCGAACAGAAAGGACTCCTGACCAAACCATTTGGCCTATCATTGAACCGACTTCATTTTGAGCATCGTCAGCCCTTCCTGAACGTCTACATTACTGTTTTGTGTTATAACATGAAGAATTGTGCCCTCTACGAGCGATTCAAAGAAAGGTTACTTCTGCTCTCCTCCAGAAATTTTCCCGCTTTTTAACATGGCAGTCTATGGGGCTGTGGATGGGTGTTGCTGCCGCATCTTTGCGCGTGACGCCAAAACTATAAAGCTGACAGCTTCAGCAGTGTTATCACTGCGACTACCACAAATTTTCCTACGTTTCTAGTGAAAAAATTAATTCTGTGGAATGACATTTGTGTCCTCAATCGCACTTTACAAATTTATTTTTCGACGAATTTCTCTCTCCCTCTGCCCTCTAGCGATGATGTCACCAACTGTAGCTCGCAAACATTCTACCAATACACACCCATTCATTTTTTGGCGTGGTTTTTGGCGATTTTTGGCAAAACCGTTTGCCGAAACCCTTAGAAAAGTCATAGCACACCATTCCCGATCGAGCCGCACGTTTTGATACCACTTTTGTTTATGTGCGACCAAAACTCTGGGAGGAGAAGCGAACCGAAAAAACATACGGAAGAAATATAAGAACTAGAAAAATTTCTAAAGAAATTTTGAGTGTGCCTGACTCTGGCCCCGTCGAGCCCTACATTAAATAGCTGTCAGCGTGTGTATGCGCGTGTGTGTGTTTTGTCTGTTAATTAGAGGGTTTTCCAAAGCCTTTTATTTTGAAGGGACTCTTATTTTGAAAGAATTGTGTCTAGTGTGTGTGTGTCTGTGTGTCTGTGTGTGTCTGTCTGTCTGTCTGTGTCTCCCTCTATCCATCTATCTGTCTGTGTTTATCTCTGAGAGAGAAGGATAAAATGGCCGACATTCAAACTGTATTATTGACAGCCATTGTTATTATACAGAGAGTTCAATCAAGTTAATCACAGTCAGGCTTGTGGGGGGCAGTTAAGGAGAAAGTTTTACAGTCTTTTATTTTGAAGGAACTCTTATTTTGAAAGTCTTGTTGTGTGTGTGTGTGTGTGTGTGTGTGTGTGTGTGTGTGCTGCGAGAGAGAAGGATAAAATGGCCGACATTAAAAATGTAGCCTTGATAGTCATTGATTAAGATAGCCCCTCCCCCCCTCTCCTCCTTCAGACAGGCTTGAGGTTGCCAAGCAACCAGGGCCAACTGCCCTAATCAGCAGAGCAGTTAGGTGCACCTGTTAGAATGTCTAGTGATATAATTTTTATTTCTGTAGTACAAAATCTGTGTCCGTTAAGGAGAGAGTTTTACAAAGTCTTTTATTTTGAAGGGACTCTTATTTTGAAAGAATTTTGTCTAGTGTGTGTTTCTGTGTGTCTGTGTGTGTCTGTCTGTCTGTCTGTCTGTGTCTCCCTCTATCCATCTATCTGTCTGTGTTTATCTCTGTGAGAGAGAAGGATAAAATGGCCGACATTCAAACTGTATTATTGACAGTTATTGTTATTATACAGAGAGTTCAATCAAGTTAATCACAGTCAGGCTTGTGGAGGGCAGTTAAGGAGAAAGTTTTACAGTCTTTTATTTTGAAGGAACTCTTATTTTGAAAGTCTTGTTGTGTGTGTGTGTGTGTGTGTGTGATGTTTGTGTGTGTGTGTGTGTTTGTGTCTGCGAGAGAGAAGGATAAAATGGCCGACATTAAAAATGTAGCCTTGATAGTCATTGATTAAGATAGCCCCTCCCCCCCTCTCCTCCCTCAGACAGGCTTGAGGTTGCCAAGCAACCAGGGCCAACTGCCGGCCCTAATCAGCAGAGCAGTTAGGTACACCTGTTATAATGTCAGTTGGAAATGCCCAGAGAGAGAGAGAGAAAATGCTGAAACCGCCCGTCGAAAAAGACGGTGTGGTGGCCAAACCGTTTGGCCTATCATTGAACCGACTTCACTGTGAGCATCTTGAGCTCTTCCTGATCATTTACATATATATTTGAGGGGAAAATTGTATAAACCTTGGCCTTGGTAGTCATAGAAAGAACAGGTGCTCCCTGCTCCTTTTGGAAATTTCTCCTCTCCCGTTAACATGGGCGTAGATGCGGCCGTGGGTTGGTGTTCCTGCCGCATCTTTGTGTCTCACGCCAAAACTATAAAGCCGACAGCTTCAGCAGTGTTATCACTGCGACCACCACAAATTTTCCTACATTTCTAGCTATAAAATTATTTCTGTAGAGAGACATTTGTGGCCTCAATCGCAGTTTACAATTTTTTTTTTTGACGAATTTCTCTCTCTCTCTGCCCTCTAGCGATGATGTCACCAACTGTAGCTCGCGAACATTCTACCAATACACACCCATTCATTTTTTGGCGTGGTTTTTGGCGATTTTTGGCAAAACCGTTTGGTGAAACCCTTAGAAAAGTCATAGCCTGCGCGCGCACGGCCGAGCCGGTCGATTTGACACCTTTTTGTGTATGTGCGACAAAAACTGTGGGAGGAGTAGCGCGTCAAAAAAAGGGGCGTAAGAATAATAATAATAACTAGAAAAATTTCTAAAGAAATTTTGAGTGTGCCTGACCCTGGCCCCGTCGCCCCCATACATTATTTTTGATACTGCTCAGCAAATTCAGTATTAATACAACAAGCTGTGTGAGTGAAAACAGCCCCTCCCCCCTCTGCTCCCTCAGGCAGGAGGTTGCCAAGCAACCAGGGCCAACTGCCGGGCCCTAATCAGCAGAGCAGTTAGGTGCACCTGTTAGAATGTCAGTTGGAAATGCACAGAGAGAGAGACAAAATGCTGAAACCACCCGTCGAACAAGACGGTGTTGTGGCCAAACCATTTGGCCTATCATTGAACCGACTTCATTTTGAGCATCGTGAGCCCTTCCTGAACGTCTACATTACTGTTTTGTGTGATAACATGAAGAAATGTCCCCTTTACAGCGATTCAAAGAAATGTTACTTCTGCTTTCCTTCAGAAATTTTCCAGCCTTTTTAACATGGGAGTAGATGCGGCCGTGGGTTGGTTTTGCTGCTGCATCTTTGTGTCTCACGCCAAAACTATAAATCTGAGAGCTTCAGCAGACGAATGTCAGTGAGAAGAGGAATTTTCCTACGTTTCTATGTATAAATTATTTCTGTAGCGTGACATTTGCGGCCTCGAGCGCAGTTTACAAATTTATTTTTCGACGAATTTCTCTCTCCCTCTGCCCTCTAGCGATGATGTCACCAACTGTAGCTCGCGAACATTCTACCAATACACACCCATTCATTTTTTGGCGTGGTTTTTGGCGATTTTTAGGCAAACCGTTTGCGGAAACCCTTAGAAAAGTCATAGCACACTTGTCACGGCCGAGCCGGTCGATTTGACACCTTTTTTGTGTATGTGCGACCAAAACTCTGGGAGGAGTAGTCGACCGAAAAAACATACGGAAGAAATATAAGAATAATAATAATAACTAGAAAAATTTCTAAAGAAATTTTGAGTGTGCCTGACTCTGGCCCCGTCGAGCCCTACATTAAATAGCTGTCAGCGTGTGTATGCGCGTGTGTGTGTTTTGTCTGTTAATAAGAGGGTTTTCCAAAGTCTTTTATTTTGAAGGGACTCTTATTTTGAAAGAATTTTGTCTAGTGTGTGTGTGTCTGTGTGTCTGTGTGTGTCTGTCTGTCTGTCTGTGTCTCCCTCTATCCATCTATCTGTCTGTGTTTATCTCTGAGAGAGAAGGATAAAATGGCCGACATTCAAACTGTATTATTGACAGTCATTGTTATTATACAGAGAGTTCAATCAAGTTAATCACAGTCAGGCTTGTGGGGGGCAGTTAAGGAGAAAGTTTTACAGTCTTTTATTTTGAAGGAACTCTTATTTTGAAAGTCTTGTTGTGTGTGTGTGTGTGTGTGTGTGTGTGTGTGTGTGTGTATGTTTGTGTGTGTGTGCGTGTGTGTTTTGCCTGTTAAGGAGAGAGTTTTCTAAAATATTTTATTTTGAAGGGACTCTTATTTTGAAAGTCTGTGTGTCTCTCTATCTATGTCTGTGTATGTGTCTGCGAGAGAGAAGGATAAAATGGCCGACATTAAAAATGTAGCCTTGATAGTCATTGATTAAGATAGCCCCTCCCCCCCTCTCCTCCCTCAGACAGGCTTGAGGTTGCCAAGCAACCAGGGCCAACTGCCGGCCCTAATCAGCAGAGCAGTTAGGTGCACCTGTTACAATGTCAGTTGGAAATGCCCAGAGAGAGAGAGAGAAAATGCTGAAACCGCCCGTCGAAAAAGACAGTGTGGTGGCCAAACCGTTTGGCCTATCATTGAACCGACTTCACTATGAGCATCTTGAGCTCCTCCTGATCATCTACATATATATTTGAGGCGAAAATTGTATAAACCTTGGCCTTGGTAGTCATAGAAAGAACAGGTGCTCCCTGCTCCTTTTGGAAATTTCTCCTCTCCCGTTAACATGGGCGTAGATGCGGCCGTGGGTTGGTGTTGCTGCCGCATCTTTGTGTCTCACGCCAAAACTATAAAGCCGACAGCTTCAGCAGTGTTATCACTGCGACCACCACAAATTTTCCTACATTTCTAGCTATAAAATTATTTCTGTAGAGAGACATTTGTGGCCTCAATCGCAGTTTACAAATTTTTTTTTTGACGAATTTCTCTCTCTCTCTGCCCTCTAGCGATGACATCACCCACTCTAGGTCTGGGACATTCTACCAATACACACCCATTCATTTTTTTGGCGTGGTTTTTGGCGATTTTTGGCAAAACCGTTCAGTGAAACCCTTAGAAAAGTCATAGCATACCGATCCCGGCCGAGCCGGTCGATTTGACACCTTTTTTGTGTATGTGCGACCAAAACTCTGGGAGGAGTAGTCGACCGAAAAACGTACGGAAGAATAATAATAACTAGAAAAATTTCTAAAGAAATTTTGAGTGTGCCTGACTCTGGCCCCGTCGCCCCCCATACATTATTATTGACACTGCTCAGCAAATTCAGTATTAATACAACAAGCTGTGTGAGTGAAAACAGCCCCTCCCCCCCTCTGCTCCCTCAGGCAGGAGGTTGCCAAGCAACCAGGGCCAACTGCCGGGCCCTAATCAGCAGAGCAGTTAGGTGCACCTGTTAGAATGTCAGTTGGAAATGCCCAGAGAGAGAGACAAAATGCTGAAAGTCACCCCTCGAACAGAAAGGACTCTTGACCAAACCATTTGGCGTATCATTGAACCGACTTCATTTTGAGCATCGTGAGCCCTTCCTGAACGTCTACATTACTGTTTTGTGTGATAACATGAAGAATTGTGCCCTCTACGAGCGATTCAAAGAAAGGTTACTTCTGCTCTCCTCCAGAAATTTTCCCGCTTTTTTAACATGGCAGTCTATGGGGCTGTGGATGGGTGTTGCTGCCGCATCTTTGTGTCTCACGCCAAAACTATAAATCTGAGAGCTTCAGCAGACGAATGTCAGTGAGAAGAGGAATTTTCCTACATTTCTATGTATAAATTATTTCTGTAGATGGACATTTGCGGCCTCGAGCGCAATTTACAAATTTATTTTTCGACGAATTTCTCTCTCCCTCTGCCCTCTAGCGATGATGTCACCAACTGTAGCTCGCGAACATTCTACCAATACACACCCATTCATTTTTTGGCGTGGTTTTTGGCGATTTTTAGGCAAACTGTTTGGTGAAACCCTTAGAAAAGTCATAGCATACCGATCCCGGCCGAGCCGGTCGATTTGACACCTTTTTTGTGTATGTGCGACCAAAACTCTGGGAGGAGTAGTCGACCGAAAAAACGTACGGAAGAATAATAATAATAACTAGAAAAATTTCTAAAGAAATTTTGAGTGTGCCTGACTCTGGCCCCGTCGCCCCCATACATTATTATTGACACTGCTCAGCAAATTAAGTATTAATACAACAAGCTGTGTGAGTGAAAACAGCCCCTCCCCCCCTCTGCTCCCTCAGGCAGGAGGTTGCCAAGCAACCAGGGCCAACTGCCGGGCCCTAATCAGCAGAGCAGTTAGGTGCACCTGTTAGAATGTCAGTTGGAAATGCCCAGAGAGAGAGAGAGAAAATGCTGAAAGTCACCCGTCGAACAGAAAGGACTCCTGACCAAACCGTTGCTCCAATCACTGAACCGACTTTACAGTGAGCATGCTGAGCCCTTCCTGAACGTCTAGATAACAGTTTTGTGTGATAACATGAAGAAATGTGCCTCTATGAGTGATTCAAAGAAAGGTTACTTCTGCTCTCCTCCAGAAATTTTCCCGCTTTTTTAACATGGCAGTCTATGGGGCTGTGGATGGGTGTTGCTGGCGCATCTTTGTGTGTGACGCCAAAACTATACAGCCGACAGCTTCAGCAGTGTTATCACTGCGACCACCACAAATTTTCCTACGTTTCTATGTATAAATTATTTCTGTAGTGTGACATTTGCGGCTTTGAGCGCAGTTTACAAATTTATTTTTCGACGAATTTCTCTCTCCCTCTGCCCTCTAGCGATGATGTCACCAACTGTAGCTCGCGAACATTCTACCAATACACACCCATTCATTTTTTGGCGTGGTTTTTGGCGATTTTTAGGCAAACTGTTTGGTGAAACCCTTAGAAAAGTCATAGCATACCGATCCCGGCCGAGCCGGTCGATTTGACACCTTTTTTGTGTATGTGCGACCAAAACTCTGGGAGGAGTAGTCGACCGAAAAACGTACGGAAGAATAATAATAATAACTAGGAAAATTTCTAAAGAAATTTTGAGTGTGCCTGACTCTGGCCCCGTCGAGCCCTACATTAAATAGCTGTCAGCGTGTGTATGCGCGTGTGTGTGTGTTTTGTCTGTTAATTTAGAGAGTTTTCCAAAGTCTTTTATTTTGAAGGGACTCTTCTTTTGAAAGAATTTTGTCTAGTGTGTGTGTCTGTGTGTCTGTGTCTGTCTGTCTGTCTGTCTGTGTCTCCCTCTATCCATCTATCTGTCTGTGTTTATCTCTGAGAGAGAAGGATAAAATGGCCGACATTCAAACTGTATTATTGACAGTCATTGTTATTCAATAGTAGTTGTAGTTCAATCAAGTTAATCACAGTCAGGCTTGTGGGGGGCAGTTAAGGAGAAAGTTTTACAGTCTTTTATTTTGAAGAAACTCTTATTTTGAAAGTCTTGTTGTGTGTGTGTGTGTGTGTGTTTTGCCTGTTGAGGAGAGAGTTTTCTAAAATATTTTGTTTTGAAGGGACTCTTATTTTGAAAGTCTGTGTGTCTCTCTATCTATGTCTGTGTATGTGTCTGCGACAGAGAAGGATAAAATGGCCGACATTAAAAATGTAGCCCTGATAGTCATTGATATTATAAAGACAGTGAAAACAGCCCCTCCCCCCTCTGCTCCCTGTCTGTGTCTGTGAGAGGGGCCAGGTGGAGCCCACCAATCAGAGCAGAGCAATCAACCGCAGCTGCTGTATGAGATTAAACAGTGCTGAGAGAGAGAAAAACGTCTGAAAGCCACCCCTCGAACAGAAAGGACTCCTGACCAAACCGTTGCTCCAATCTCTGAACCGACTTTACTGTGAGCATGCTGAGCCCTTCCCGAACGTCTAGAGACCTGTTTTGTGTGATTGTCAGGAAGAAATGTCCCCTTTAGAGCGATTCAAAGAAATGTCACTTCTGCTTTCCTCCAGAAAATTTCCCGCTTTTTTAACATGGCAGTCTATGGGGCTGTGGATGGGTGTTGCTGCCGCATCTTTGCGTGTGACGCCAAAACTATAAAGCTGACAGCTTCAGCAGTGTTATCACTGCGACCACCACAAATTTTCCTACGTTTCTATGTATAAATTATTTCTGTAGAGTGAAATTTGCGGCCTCAAGCGCAGTTTACAAATTTTTTTTTTCGAGGAATTTCTTTCTCCCTCTGCCCTCTAGCGATGATGTCACCAACTGTAGCTCGCGAACATTCTACCAATACACACCCATTCATTTTTTGGCGTGGTTTTTGGCGATTTTTGGCAAAACCGTTCAGTGAAACCCTTAGAAAAGTCATAGCATACCGATCCCGGCCGAGCCAGTCGATTTGACACCTTTTTTGTGTATGTGCGACCAAAACTCTGGGAGGAGTAGTCGACCGAAAAACGTACGGAAGAATAATAATAATAATAAGAATAATAAGTATGGGGAATAGTATATAGTGTGCTCTTTCAGGCACACTCAATTATAATAATAAGAATAATAAGTATGGTGGATAGTATATAGTGTGCTCTTTCAGGCACACTCAATAATAATAATAAAATTAAGTATGGGGAATAGTATATAGTGTGCTCTTTCAGGCACACTCAACTAGAAAAATTTCTAAAGAAATTTTGAGTGTGCCTGACTCTGGCCCCGTCGAGCCCTACATTAAATAGCTGTCAGCGTGTGTATGCGCGTGTGTGTGTTTTGTCTGTTAATTAGAGGGTTTTCCAAAGCCTTTTATTTTGAAGGGACTCTTATTTTGAAAGAATTGTGTCTAGTGTGTGTGTGTCTGTGTGTCTGTGTGTGTCTGTCTGTCTGTCTGTGTCTCCCTCTATCCATCTATCTGTCTGTGTTTATCTCTGAGAGAGAAGGATAAAATGGCCGACATTCAAACTGTATTATTGACAGTTATTGTTATTATACAGAGAGTTCAATCAAGTTAATCACAGTCAGGCTTGTGGAGGGCAGTTAAGGAGAAAGTTTTACAGTCTTTTATTTTGAAGGAACTCTTATTTTGAAAGTCTTGTTGTGTGTGTGTGTGTGTGTGTGTATGTTTGTGTGTGTGTGTGTGTTTGTGTCTGCGAGAGAGAAGGATAAAATGGCCGACATTAAAAATGTAGCCTTGATAGTCATTGATTAAGATAGCCCCTCCCCCCTCTCCTCCCTCAGACAGGCTTGAGGTTGCCAAGCAACCAGGGCCAACTGCCGGCCCTAATCAGCAGAGCAGTTAGGTACACCTGTTATAATGTCAGTTGGAAATGCCCAGAGAGAGAGAGAGAAAATGCTGAAACCGCCCGTCGAAAAAGACGGTGTGGTGGCCAAACCGTTTGGCCTATCATTGAACCGACTTCACTGTGAGCATCTTGAGCTCTTCCTGATCATTTACATATATATTTGAGGGGAAAATTGTATAAACCTTGGCCTTGGTAGTCATAGAAAGAACAGGTGCTCCCTGCTCCTTTTGGAAATTTCTCCTCTCCCGTTAACATGGGCGTAGATGCGGCCGTGGGTTGGTGTTCCTGCCGCATCTTTGTGTCTCACGCCAAAACTATAAAGCCGACAGCTTCAGCAGTGTTATCACTGCGACCACCACAAATTTTCCTACATTTCTAGCTATAAAATTATTTCTGTAGAGAGACATTTGTGGCCTCAATCGCAGTTTACAATTTTTTTTTTTGACGAATTTCTCTCTCTCTCTGCCCTCTAGCGATGATGTCACCAACTGTAGCTCGCGAACATTCTACCAATACACACCCATTCATTTTTTGGCGTGGTTTTTGGCGATTTTTGGCAAAACCGTTTGGTGAAACCCTTAGAAAAGTCATAGCCTGCGTCGCACGGCCGAGCCGGTCGATTTGACACCTTTTTGTGTATGTGCGACAAAAACTGTGGGAGGAGTAGCGCGTCAAAAAAAGGGCGTAAGAATAATAATAATAACTAGAAAAATTTCTAAAGAAATTTTGAGTGTGCCTGACCCTGGCCCCGTCGCCCCCATACATTATTTTTGATACTGCTCAGCAAATTCAGTATTAATACAACAAGCTGTGTGAGTGAAAACAGCCCCTCCCCCCTCTGCTCCCTCAGGCAGGAGGTTGCCAAGCAACCAGGGCCAACTGCCGGGCCCTAATCAGCAGAGCAGTTAGGTGCACCTGTTAGAATGTCAGTTGGAAATGCACAGAGAGAGAGACAAAATGCTGAAACCACCCGTCGAACAAGACGGTGTTGTGGCCAAACCATTTGGCCTATCATTGAACCGACTTCATTTTGAGCATCGTGAGCCCTTCCTGAACGTCTACATTACTGTTTTGTGTGATAACATGAAGAAATGTCCCCTTTACAGCGATTCAAAGAAATGTTACTTCTGCTTTCCTTCAGAAATTTTCCAGCCTTTTTAACATGGGAGTAGATGCGGCCGTGGGTTGGTTTTGCTGCTGCATCTTTGTGTCTCACGCCAAAACTATAAATCTGAGAGCTTCAGCAGACGAATGTCAGTGAGAAGAGGAATTTTCCTACGTTTCTATGTATAAATTATTTCTGTAGCGTGACATTTGCGGCCTCGAGCGCAGTTTACAAATTTATTTTTCGACGAATTTCTCTCTCCCTCTGCCCTCTAGCGATGATGTCACCAACTGTAGCTCGCGAACATTCTACCAATACACACCCATTCATTTTTTGGCGTGGTTTTTGGCGATTTTTAGGCAAACCGTTTGCGGAAACCCTTAGAAAAGTCATAGCACACTTGTCACGGCCGAGCCGGTCGATTTGACACCTTTTTTGTGTATGTGCGACCAAAACTCTGGGAGGAGTAGTCGACCGAAAAAACATACGGAAGAAATATAAGAATAATAATAATAACTAGAAAAATTTCTAAAGAAATTTTGAGTGTGCCTGACTCTGGCCCCGTCGAGCCCTACATTAAATAGCTGTCAGCGTGTGTATGCGCGTGTGTGTGTTTTGTCTGTTAATAAGAGGGTTTTCCAAAGTCTTTTATTTTGAAGGGACTCTTATTTTGAAAGAATTTTGTCTAGTGTGTGTGTGTCTGTGTGTCTGTGTGTGTCTGTCTGTCTGTCTGTGTCTCCCTCTATCCATCTATCTGTCTGTGTTTATCTCTGAGAGAGAAGGATAAAATGGCCGACATTCAAACTGTATTATTGACAGTCATTGTTATTATACAGAGAGTTCAATCAAGTTAATCACAGTCAGGCTTGTGGGGGGCAGTTAAGGAGAAAGTTTTACAGTCTTTTATTTTGAAGGAACTCTTATTTTGAAAGTCTTGTTGTGTGTGTGTGTGTGTGTGTGTGTGTGTGTGTGTGATGTTTGTGTGTGTGTGCGTGTGTGTTTTGCCTGTTAAGGAGAGAGTTTTCTAAAATATTTTATTTTGAAGGGACTCTTATTTTGAAAGTCTGTGTGTCTCTCTATCTATGTCTGTGTATGTGTCTGCGAGAGAGAAGGATAAAATGGCCGACATTAAAAATGTAGCCTTGATAGTCATTGATTAAGATAGCCCCTCCCCCCCCTCTCCTCCCTCAGACAGGCTTGAGGTTGCCAAGCAACCAGGGCCAACTGCCGGCCCTAATCAGCAGAGCAGTTAGGTGCACCTGTTACAATGTCAGTTGGAAATGCCCAGAGAGAGAGAGAGAAAATGCTGAAACCGCCCGTCGAAAAAGACAGTGTGGTGGCCAAACCGTTTGGCCTATCATTGAACCGACTTCACTATGAGCATCTTGAGCTCCTCCTGATCATCTACATATATATTTGAGGCGAAAATTGTATAAACCTTGGCCTTGGTAGTCATAGAAAGAACAGGTGCTCCCTGCTCCTTTTGGAAATTTCTCCTCTCCCGTTAACATGGGCGTAGATGCGGCCGTGGGTTGGTGTTGCTGCCGCATCTTTGTGTCTCACGCCAAAACTATAAAGCCGACAGCTTCAGCAGTGTTATCACTGCGACCACCACAAATTTTCCTACATTTCTAGCTATAAAATTATTTCTGTAGAGAGACATTTGTGGCCTCAATCGCAGTTTACAAATTTTTTTTTTGACGAATTTCTCTCTCTCTCTGCCCTCTAGCGATGACATCACCCACTCTAGGTCTGGGACATTCTACCAATACACACCCATTCATTTTTTTGGCGTGGTTTTTGGCGATTTTTGGCAAAACCGTTCAGTGAAACCCTTAGAAAAGTCATAGCATACCGATCCCGGCCGAGCCGGTCGATTTGACACCTTTTTTGTGTATGTGCGACCAAAACTCTGGGAGGAGTAGTCGACCGAAAAAACGTACGGAAGAATAATAATAATTATAATAATAAGAATAATAAGTATGGTGGATAGTATATAGTGTGCTCTTTCAGGCACACTCAATAATAATAATAAAATTAAGTATGGGGAATAGTATATAGTGTGCTCTTTCAGGCACACTCAACTAGAAAAATTTCTAAAGAAATTTTGAGTGTGCCTGACTCTGGCCCCGTCGAGCCCTACATTAAATAGCTGTCAGCGTGTGTATGCGCGTGTGTGTGTTTTGTCTGTTAATTAGAGGGTTTTCCAAAGCCTTTTATTTTGAAGGGACTCTTATTTTGAAAGAATTGTGTCTAGTGTGTGTGTGTCTGTGTGTCTGTGTGTGTCTGTCTGTCTGTCTGTGTCTCCCTCTATCCATCTATCTGTCTGTGTTTATCTCTGAGAGAGAAGGATAAAATGGCCGACATTCAAACTGTATTATTGACAGCCATTGTTATTATACAGAGAGTTCAATCAAGTTAATCACAGTCAGGCTTGTGGGGGGCAGTTAAGGAGAAAGTTTTACAGTCTTTTATTTTGAAGGAACTCTTATTTTGAAAGTCTTGTTGTGTGTGTGTGTGTGTGTGTGTGTGTGTGTGTGTGTGTGTCTGCGAGAGAGAAGGATAAAATGGCCGACATTAAAAATGTAGCCTTGATAGTCATTGATTAAGATAGCCCCTCCCCCCCTCTCCTCCTTCAGACAGGCTTGAGGTTGCCAAGCAACCAGGGCCAACTGCCCTAATCAGCAGAGCAGTTAGGTGCACCTGTTAGAATGTCTAGTGATATAATTTTTATTTCTGTAGTACAAAATCTGTGTCCGTTAAGGAGAGAGTTTTACAAAGTCTTTTATTTTGAAGGGACTCTTATTTTGAAAGAATTTTGTCTAGTGTGTGTTTCTGTGTGTCTGTGTGTGTCTGTCTGTCTGTCTGTCTGTGTCTCCCTCTATCCATCTATCTGTCTGTGTTTATCTCTGTGAGAGAGAAGGATAAAATGGCCGACATTCAAACTGTATTATTGACAGTTATTGTTATTATACAGAGAGTTCAATCAAGTTAATCACAGTCAGGCTTGTGGAGGGCAGTTAAGGAGAAAGTTTTACAGTCTTTTATTTTGAAGGAACTCTTATTTTGAAAGTCTTGTTGTGTGTGTGTGTGTGTGTGTGTATGTTTGTGTGTGTGTGTGTGTTTGTGTCTGCGAGAGAGAAGGATAAAATGGCCGACATTAAAAATGTAGCCTTGATAGTCATTGATTAAGATAGCCCCTCCCCCCTCTCCTCCCTCAGACAGGCTTGAGGTTGCCAAGCAACCAGGGCCAACTGCCGGCCCTAATCAGCAGAGCAGTTAGGTACACCTGTTATAATGTCAGTTGGAAATGCCCAGAGAGAGAGAGAGAAAATGCTGAAACCGCCCGTCGAAAAAGACGGTGTGGTGGCCAAACCGTTTGGCCTATCATTGAACCGACTTCACTGTGAGCATCTTGAGCTCTTCCTGATCATTTACATATATATTTGAGGGGAAAATTGTATAAACCTTGGCCTTGGTAGTCATAGAAAGAACAGGTGCTCCCTGCTCCTTTTGGAAATTTCTCCTCTCCCGTTAACATGGGCGTAGATGCGGCCGTGGGTTGGTGTTCCTGCCGCATCTTTGTGTCTCACGCCAAAACTATAAAGCCGACAGCTTCAGCAGTGTTATCACTGCGACCACCACAAATTTTCCTACATTTCTAGCTATAAAATTAATCCTGTAGAGAGACATTTGTGGCCTCAATCGCAGTTTACAATTTTTTTTTTTTGACGAATTTCTCTCTCTCTCTGCCCTCTAGCGATGATGTCACCAACTGTAGCTCGCGAACATTCTACCAATACACACCCATTCATTTTTTGGCGTGGTTTTTGGCGAGTTTTGGCAAAACCGTTTGGTGAAACCCTTAGAAAAGTCATAGCCTGCGTCGCACGGCCGAGCCGGGTCGATTTGACACCTTTTTGTGTATGTGCGACAAAAACTGTGGGAGGAGTAGCGCGTCAAAAAAAGGGCGTAAGAATAATAATAATAATAATAACTAGAAAAATTTCTAAAGAAATTTTGAGTGTGCCTGACTCTGGCCCCGTCGCCCCCATACATTATTATTGACACTGCTCAGCAAATTCAGTATTAATACAACAAGCTGTGTGAGTGAAAACAGCCCCTCCCCCCCTCTGCTCCCTCAGGCAGGAGGTTGCCAAGCAACCAGGGCCAACTGCCGGGCCCTAATCAGCAGAGCAGTTAGGTGCACCTGTTAAAATGTCAGTTGGAAATGCCCAGAGAGAGAGACAAAATGCTGAAAGTCACCCCTCGAACAGAAAGGACTCCTGACCAAACCATTTGGCCTATCATTGAACCGACTTCATTTTGAGCATCGTCAGCCCTTCCTGAACGTCTACATTACTGTTTTGTGTGATAACATGAAGAATTGTGCCCTCTACGAGCGATTCAAAGAAAGGTTACTTCTGCTCTCCTCCAGAAATTTTCCCGCTTTTTTAACATGGCAGTCTATGGGGCTGTGGATGGGTGTTGCTGCCGCATCTTTGCGCGTGACGCCAAAACTATAAAGCTGACAGCTTCAGCAGTGTTATCACTGCGACTACCACAAATTTTCCTACATTTCTAGTGAAAAAATTAATTCTGTGGAATGACATTTGTGTCCTCAATCGCACTTTACAAATTTATTTTTCGACGAATTTCTCTCTCCCTCTGCCCTCTAGCGATGATGTCACCAACTGTAGCTCGCAAACATTCTACCAATACACACCCATTCATTTTTTGGCGTGGTTTTTGGCGATTTTTGGCAAAACCGTTTGCCGAAACCCTTAGAAAAGTCATAGCACACCATTCCCGATCGAGCCGCACGTTTTGATACCACTTTTGTTTATGTGCGACCAAAACTCTGGGAGGAGAAGCGAACCGAAAAAACATACGGAAGAAATATAAGAATAATAATAATAACTAGAAAAATTTCTAAAGAAATTTTGAGTGTGCCTGACTCTGGCCCCGTCGAGCCCTACATTAAATAGCTGTCAGCGTGTGTATGCGCGTGTGTGTGTTTTGTCTGTTAATTAGAGGGTTTTCCAAAGCCTTTTATTTTGAAGGGACTCTTATTTTGAAAGAATTGTGTCTAGTGTGTGTGTGTCTGTGTGTCTGTGTGTGTGTGTCTGTCTGTCTGTGTCTCCCTCTATCCATCTATCTGTCTGTGTTTATCTCTGAGAGAGAAGGATAAAATGGCCGACATTCAAACTGTATTATTGACAGCCATTGTTATTATACAGAGAGTTCAATCAAGTTAATCACAGTCAGGCTTGTGGGGGGCAGTTAAGGAGAAAGTTTTACAGTCTTTTATTTTGAAGGAACTCTTATTTTGAAAGTCTTGTTGTGTGTGTGTGTGTGTCTGTGTGTGTGTGTTTGTGTCTGCGAGAGAGAAGGATAAAATGGCCGACATTAAAAATGTAGCCTTGATAGTCATTGATTAAGATAGCCCCTCCCCCCTCTCCTCCCTCAGACAGGCTTGAGGTTGCCAAGCAACCAGGGCCAACTGCCGGCCCTAATCAGCAGAGCAGTTAGGTGCACCTGTTAGAATGTCAGTTGGAAATGCCCAGAGAGAGAGAGAGAAAATGCTGAAACCGCCCGGTGTGTGTGTGTCTGTGTGTCTGTTTGTGTCTGTCTGTCTGTCTGTGTCTCCCTCTATCCATCTATCTGTCTGTGTTTATCTCTGTGAGAGAGAAGGATAAAATGGCCGACATTCAAACTGTATTATTGACAGTCATTGTTATTATACAGAGAGTTCAATCAAGTTAATCACAGTCAGGCTTGTGGGGGGCAGTTAAGGAGAAAGTTTTACAGTCTTTTATTTTGAAGGAACTCTTATTTTGAAAGTCTTGTTGTGTGTGTGTGTGTGTGTGTGTGTGTGTGTGTGTGTATGTTTGTGTGTGTGCGTGTGTGTTTTGCCTGTTAAGGAGAGAGTTTTCTCAAATATTTTATTTTGAAGGGACTCTTATTTTGAAAGTCTGTGTGTCTCTCTATCTATGTCTGTGTATGTGTCTGCGAGAGAGAAGGATAAAATGGCCGACATTAAAAATGTAGCCTTGATAGTCATTGATTAAGATAGCCCCTCCCCCCTCTCCTCCCTCAGACAGGCTTGAGGTTGCCAAGCAACCAGGGCCAACTGCCGGCCCTAATCAGCAGAGCAGTTAGGTGCACCTGTTACAATGTCAGTTGGAAATGCCCAGAGAGAGAGAGAGAAAATGCTGAAACCGCCCGTCGAAAAAGACGGTGTGGTGGCCAAACCGTTTGGCCTATCATTGAACCGACTTCACTATGAGCATCTTGAGCTTCTCCTGATCATCTACATATATATTTGAGGCGAAAATTGTATAAACCTTGGCCTTGGTAGTCATAGAAAGAACAGGTGCTCCCTGCTCCTTTTGGAAATTTCTCCTCTCCCGTTAACATGGGCGTAGATGCGGCCGTGGGTTGGTGTTGCTGCCGCATCTTTGTGTCTCACGCCAAAACTATAAAGCCGACAGCTTCAGCAGTGTTATCACTGCGACCACCACAAATTTTCCTACATTTCTAGCTTTAAAATTATTTCTGTAGAGAGACATTTGTGGCCTCAATCACAGTTTACAAATTTTTTTTTGACGAATTTCTCTCTCTCTCTGCCCTCTAGCGATGACATCACCCACTCTAGGTCTGGGACATTCTACCAATACACACCCATTCATTTTTTTGGCGTGGTTTTTGGCGATTTTTGGCAAAACCGTTTGCCAAAACCCTTAGAAAAGTCATAGCACACTTGTCACGGCCGAGCCGGTCGATTTGACACCTTTTTTGTGTATGTGTGACCAAAACTCTGGGAGGAGAAGCGAACCGAAAAAACATACGGAAGAAATATAAGAATAATAATAATAATAATAATAATAAAATTAAGTATGGGGAATAGTATATAGTGTGCTCTTTCAGGCACACTCAACTAGAAAAATTTCTAAAGAAATTTTGAGTGTGCCTGACTCTGGCCCCGTCGAGCCCTACATTAAATAGCTGTCAGCGTGTGTATGCGCGTGTGTGTGTGTTTTGTCTGTTAATTAGAGAGTTTTCCAAAGTCTTTTATTTTGAAGGGACTCTTATTTTGAAAGAATTTTGTCTAGTGTGTGTGTCTGTGTGTCTGTGTCTGTCTGTCTGTCTGTCTGTGTCTCCCTCTATCCATCTATCTGTCTGTGTTTATCTCTGAGAGAGAAGGATAAAATGGCCGACATTCAAACTGTATTATTGACAGTCATTGTTATTATACAGAGAGTTCAATCAAGTTAATCACAGTCAGGCTTGTGGGGGGCAGTTAAGGAGAAAGTTTTACAGTCTTTTATTTTGAAGGAACTCTTATTTTGAAAGTCTTGTTGTGTGTGTGTGTGTGTGTGTGTGTGTGTGTATGTTTGTGTGTGTGTGCGTGCGTGTTTTGCCTGTTGAGGAGAGAGTTTTCTAAAATATTTTGTTTTGAAGGGACTCTTATTTTGAAAGTCTGTGTGTCTCTCTATCTATGTCTGTGTATGTGTCTGCGACAGAGAAGGATAAAATGGCCGACATTAAAAATGTAGCCCTGATAGTCATTGATATTATAAAGACAGTGAAAACAGCCCCTCCCCCCTCTGCTCCCTGTCTGTGTCTGTGAGAGGGGCCAGGTGGAGCCCACCAATCAGAGCAGAGCAATCAACCGCAGCTGCTGTGTGAGATTAAACAGTGCTGAGAGAGAGAAAAACGTCTGAAAGCCACCCCTCGAACAGAAAGGACTCCTGACCAAACCGTTGCTCCAATCTCTGAACCGACTTTACTGTGAGCATGCTGAGCCCTTCCCGAACGTCTAGAGACCTGTTTTGTGTGATTACCAGGAAGAAATGTCCCCTTTACAGCGATTCAAAGAAATGTTACTTCTGCTTTCCTCCAGAAATTTTCCCGCTTTTTTAACATGGCAGTCTATGGGGCTGTGGATGGGTGTTGCTGCCGCATCTTTGCGTGTGACGCCAAAACTATAAAGGTGACAGCTTCAGCAGTGTTATCACTGCGACCACCACAAATTTTCCTACGTTTCTATGTATAAATTATTTCTGTAGAGTGAAATTTGCGGCCTCAAGCGCAGTTTACAAATTTTTTTTTCGAGGAATTTCTTTCTCCCTCTGCCCTCTAGCGATGATGTCACCAACTGTAGCTCGCGAACATTCTACCAATACACACCCATTCATTTTTTGGCGTGGTTTTTGGCGATTTTTAGGCAAACCGTTTGCCGAAACCCTTAGAAAAGTCATAGCCCGCGTCGCCCGGCCGAGCCGGTCGATTTGACACCTTTTTGTGTATGTGTGACAAAAACTGTGGGACGAGTAGCGCGTCAAAAAAAAGGGCGTAAGAATAATAATAATAATAAGCGCGGGGAATAACATATAGTGTGCTCTTTCAGGCACACTCAACTAGAAAAATTTCTAAAGAAATTTTGAGTGTGCCTGACTCTGGCCCCGTCGAGCCCTACATTAAATAGCTGTCAGCGTGTGCATGCGCGTGTGTGTGTGTTTTGTCTGTTAATTAGAGGGTTTTCCAAAGTCTTTTATTTTGAAGGGACTCTTATTTTGAAAGAATTTTGTGTAGTGTGTGTGTCTGTGTGTCTGTGTGTGTCTGTCTGTCTGTCTGTGTCTCCCTCTATCCATCTATCTGTCTGTGTTTATCTCTGTGAGAGAGAAGGATAAAATGGCCGACATTCAAACTGTATTATTGACAGTCATTGTTATTATACAGAGAGTTAAATCAAGTTAATCACAGTCAGGCTTGTGGGGGGCAGTTAAGGAGAAAGTTTTACAGTCTTTTATTTTGAAGGAACTCTTATTTTGAAAGTCTTGTTGTGTGTGTGTGTGTGTGTGTGTGTGTGTGAATGTTTGTGTGTGTGTGCGTGTGTGTTTTGCCTGTTAAGGAGAGAGTTTTCTAAAATATTTTGTTTTGAAGGGACTCTTATTTTGAAAGTCTGTGTGTCTCTCTATCTATGTCTGTGTATGTGTCTGCGACAGAGAAGGATAAAATGGCCGACATTAAAAATGGAGCCCTGATAGTCATTGATATTATAAAGACAGTGAAAACAGCCCCTCCCCCCTCTGCTCCCTGTCTGTGTCTGTGAGAGGGGCCAGGTGGAGCCCACCAATCAGAGCAGAGCAATCAACCGCAGCTGCTGTGTGAGATTAAACAGTGCTGAGAGAGAGAAAAACATCTGAAAGCCACCCCCTCGAACAGAAAGGACTCCTGACCAAACCGTTGCTCCAATCTCTGAACCGACTTTACTGTGAGCATGCTGAGCCCTTCCCGAACGTCTAGAGACCTGTTTTGTGTGATTACCAGGAAGAAATGTCCCCTTTAAAGCGATTCAAAGAAATGTTACTTCTGCTTTCCTCGAGAAAATTTCCCGCTTTTTTAACATGGCAGTCTATGGGGCTGTGGATGGGTGTTGCTGCCGCATCTTTGCGTGTGACGCCAAAACTATAAAGCTGACAGCTTCAGCAGTGTTATCACTGCGACCACCACAAATTTTCCTACGTTTCTATGTATAAATTATTTCTGTAGAGTGAAATTTGCGGCCTCAAGCGCAGTTTACAAATTTTTTTTTCGAGGAATTTCTTTCTCCCTCTGCCCTCTAGCGATGATGTCACCAACTGTAGCTCGCGAACATTCTACCAATACACACCCATTCATTTTTTGGCGTGGTTTTTGGCGATTTTTGGCAAAACCGTTCAGTGAAACCCTTAGAAAAGTCATAGCATACCGATCCCGGCCGAGCCGGTCGATTTGACACCTTTTTTGTGTATGTGCGACCAAAACTCTGGGAGGAGTAGTCGACCGAAAAACGTACGGAAGAATAATAATAATAACTAGAAAAATTTCTAAAGAAATTTTGAGTGTGCCTGACTCTGGCCCCGTCGAGCCCTACATTAAATAGCTGTCAGCATGTGTATGCGCGCGTGTGTGTGTTTTGTCTGTTAATTAGAGGGTTTTCCAAAGTCTTTTATTTTGAAGGGACTCTTATTTTGAAAGAATTTTGTCTAGTGTGTGTTTCTGTGTGTCTGTGTGTGTCTGTCTGTCTGTCTGTCTGTGTCTCCCTCTATCCATCTATCTGTCTGTGTTTATCTCTGTGAGAGAGAAGGATAAAATGGCCGACATTCAAACTGTATTATTGACAGTTATTGTTATTATACAGAGAGTTCAATCAAGTTAATCACAGTCAGGCTTGTGGAGGGCAGTTAAGGAGAAAGTTTTACAGTCTTTTATTTTGAAGGAACTCTTATTTTGAAAGTCTTGTTGTGTGTGTGTGTGTGTGTGTGTGTATGTTTGTGTGTGTGTGTGTGTGTGTGTGTGTGTGTGTTTGTGTCTGCGAGAGAGAAGGATAAAATGGCCGACATTAAAAATGTAGCCTTGATAGTCATTGATTAAGATAGCCCCTCCCCCCTCTCCTCCCTCAGACAGGCTTGAGGTTGCCAAGCAACCAGGGCCAACTGCCGGCCCTAATCAGCAGAGCAGTTAGGTGCACCTGTTAGAATGTCTAGTGATATAATTTTTATTTCTGTAGTACAAAATCTGTGTCCGTTAAGGAGAGAGTTTTACAAAGTCTTTTATTTTGAAGGGACTCTTATTTTGAAGGGACTTTTATTTTGAAAGCCTTTGATCTGTCTGTCTGTCTGTCTGTCAAAGAGAGTTTTTCAAAGTCTTTTATTTTGAAGGGACTCTTATTTTGAAAGCCTTTTGTCTTGTCTGTGTGTGTGTGTGTGTGTGTGTGTGTCTGCGAGAGAGAAGGATAAAATGGCCGACATTAAAAATGTAGCCTTGATAGTCATTGATTAAGATAGCCCCTCCCCCCTCTCCTCCTTCAGACAGGCTTGAGGTTGCCAAGCAACCAGGGCCAACTGCCCTAATCAGCAGAGCAGTTAGGTGCACCTGTTGTCAGTTGGCAATGCCCAGAGAGACACACAGAGAAAATCTTCAAATGAACTCCCTCGAAGAGGTGGCAAAAAATGCCATAAGGTGTGCCACAAACCAAAATCCGAAAGTACCAACAGTAAGCTCGTCTCGTGGACCATGTCTGGGCAGATTTTCAGGCGAAAATTGGATAAACTTTGGCCTTCGTGGTGATACAAAGAACAGGTGCTCCCTGCTCCTTTTGGAAATTTCTCCTCTCCCGTTAACATGGGCGTAGATGCGGCCGTGGGTCTGTTTGTGTCTGTCTGTCTGTCTGTGTCTCCCTCTATCCATCTATCTGTCTGTGTTTATCTCTGAGAGAGAAGGATAAAATGGCCGACATTCAAACTGTATTATTGACAGTCATTGTTATTATACAGAGAGTTCAATCAAGTTAATCACAGTCAGGCTTGTGGGGGGCAGTTAAGGAGAAAGTTTTACAGTCTTTTATTTTGAAGGAACTCTTATTTTGAAAGTCTTGTTGTGTGTGTGTGTGTGTGTGTGTGTGTGTATGTTTGTGTGTGTGTGCGTGTGTGTTTTGCCTGTTAAGGAGAGAGTTTTCTAAAATATTTTATTTTGAAGGGACTCTTATTTTGAAAGTCTGTGTGTCTCTCTATCTATGTCTGTGTATGTGTCTGCGAGAGAGAAGGATAAAATGGCCGACATTAAAAATGTAGCCTTGATAGTCATTGATTAAGATAGCCCCTCCCCCCCTCTCCTCCCTCAGACAGGCTTGAGGTTGCCAAGCAACCAGGGCCAACTGCCGGCCCTAATCAGCAGAGCAGTTAGGTGCACCTGTTACAATGTCAGTTGGAAATGCCCAGAGAGAGAGAGAGAAAATGCTGAAACCGCCCGTCGAAAAAGACGGTGTGGTGGCCAAACCGTTTGGCCTATCATTGAACCGACTTCACTATGAGCATCTTGAGCTCCTCCTGATCATCTACATATATATTTGAGGCGAAAATTGTATAAACCTTGGCCTTGGTAGTCATAGAAAGAACAGGTGCTCCCTGCTCCTTTTGGAAATTTCTCCTCTCCCGTTAACATGGGCGTAGATGCGGCCGTGGGTTGGTGTTGCTGCCGCATCTTTGTGTCTCACGCCAAAACTATAAAGCCGACAGCTTCAGCAGTGTTATCACTGCGACCACCACAGATTTTCCTACATTTCTAGCTATAAAATTATTTCTGTAGAGAGACATTTGTGGCCTCAATCGCAGTTTACAAATTTTTTTTTTGACGAATTTCTCTCTCTCTCTGCCCTCTAGCGATGACATCACCCACTCTAGGTCTGGGACATTCTACCAATACACACCCATTCATTTTTTTGGCGTGGTTTTTGGCGATTTTTGGCAAAACCGTTCAGTGAAACCCTTAGAAAAGTCATAGCATACCGATCCCGGCCGAGCCGGTCGATTTGACACCTTTTTTGTGTATGTGCGACCAAACCTCTGGGAGGAGTAGTCGACCGAAAAAACGTACGGAAGAATAATAATAATTATAATAATAAGAATAATAAGTATGGTGGATAGTATATAGTGTGCTCTTTCAGGCACACTCAATAAGAATAATAAGTATGGGGAATAGTATATAGTGTGCTCTTTCAGGCACACTCAATAAAATTAAGTATGGGGAATAGTATATAGTGTGCTCTTTCAGGCACACTCAATAATAACTAGAAAAATTTCTAAAGAAATTTTGAGTGTGCCTGACTCTGGCCCCGTCGAGCCCTACATTAAATAGCTGTCAGCGTGTGCATGCGCGTGTGTGTGTGTTTTGTCTGTTAATTAGAGGGTTTTCCAAAGTCTTTTATTTTGAAGGGACTCTTATTTTGAAAGAATTTTGTGTAGTGTGTGTGTCTGTGTGTCTGTGTGTGTCTGTCTGTCTGTCTGTGTCTCCCTCTATCCATCTATCTGTCTGTGTTTATCTCTGTGAGAGAGAAGGATAAAATGGCCGACATTCAAACTGTATTATTGACAGTCATTGTTATTATACAGAGAGTTAAATCAAGTTAATCACAGTCAGGCTTGTGGGGGGCAGTTAAGGAGAAAGTTTTACAGTCTTTTATTTTGAAGGAACTCTTATTTTGAAAGTCTTGTTGTGTGTGTGTGTGTGTGTGTGTGTGTGTGAATGTTTGTGTGTGTGTGCGTGTGTGTTTTGCCTGTTAAGGAGAGAGTTTTCTAAAATATTTTGTTTTGAAGGGACTCTTATTTTGAAAGTCTGTGTGTCTCTCTATCTATGTCTGTGTATGTGTCTGCGACAGAGAAGGATAAAATGGCCGACATTAAAAATGGAGCCCTGATAGTCATTGATATTATAAAGACAGTGAAAACAGCCCCTCCCCCCCTCTGCTCCCTGTCTGTGTCTGTGAGAGGGGGCCAGGTGGAGCCCACCAATCAGAGCAGAGCAATCAACCGCAGCTGCTGTGTGAGATTAAACAGTGCTGAGAGAGAGAAAAACGTCTGAAAGCCACCCCTCGAACAGAAAGGACTCCTGACCAAACCGTTGCTCCAATCTCTGAACCGACTTTACTGTGAGCATGCTGAGCCCTTCCCGAACGTCTAGAGACCTGTTTTGTGTGATTACCAGGAAGAAATGTCCCCTTTACAGCGATTCAAAGAAATGTTACTTCTGCTTTCCTCGAGAAAATTTCCCGCTTTTTTAACATGGCAGTCTATGGGGCTGTGGATGGGTGTTGCTGCCGCATCTTTGCGTGTGACGCCAAAACTATAAAGCTGACAGCTTCAGCAGTGTTATCACTGCGACCACCACAAATTTTCCTACGTTTCTATGTATAAATTATTTCTGTAGAGTGAAATTTGCGGCCTCAAGCGCAGTTTACAAATTTTTTTTTTCGAGGAATTTCTTTCTCCCTCTGCCCTCTAGCGATGATGTCACCAACTGTAGCTCGCGAACATTCTACCAATACACACCCATTCATTTTTTGGCGTGGTTTTTGGCGATTTTTGGCAAAACCGTTCAGTGAAACCCTTAGAAAAGTCATAGCATACCGATCCCGGCCGAGCCGGTCGATTTGACACCTTTTTTGTGTATGTGCGACCAAAACTCTGGGAGGAGTAGTCGACCGAAAAACGTACGGAAGAATAATAATAATAATAAGAATAATAAGTATGGGGAATAGTATATAGTGTGCTCTTTCAGGCACACTCAATAATAAGCGCGGGGAATAACATATAGTGTGCTCTTTCAGGCACACTCAATAATAAGTATGGGGAATAGTATATAGTGTGCTCTTTCAGGCACACTCAATAATAAAATTAAGTATGGGGAATAGTATATAGTGTGCTCTTTCAGGCACACTCAATAATAATAAAGATTTGAAGAACAATAGTGTGGTCGCCCTTTGGGCACCCACACCAATAACTAGAAAACTGCATTTCCTGCGGAAAGTGCGGTGTGGGTGCCCTCTGCCGCCCGTTGCTGCCCGTTGCTGCCCGTTGCTGCATGTCATTTCCCCGTCTCTCTCTCCCCACATTTCTGTCACTCTTCAGCTGTCTCTATACTATAAAGCTTGAAAAGGCCATAAAAGATATATCTTAAAATTGTGAAATTAGCTGAAAAAAGTAGAATGGTATAACAAAGTGTAAAATTAGCTGAAAAAAGTACAATAATATAATAAAGTGTGAAATTAGCTGAAAAAAGTAGAATGGTATAACAAAGTGTAAAATTAGCTGAAAAAGTACAATAATATAACAAAGTGTGAAATTAGCTGAAAAAAATTAGAATGGTATAAGAAAGTGTGAAATTAGCTGAAAAAAGTAGAATAGTATAAGAAAGTGTGAAATTAGATGAAAAAAGTAGAATAGCATAAGGAAGTGTGAAATTAGCTGAAAAAAGTACAATAGTATAAGAAAGTGTGAAATTAGCTGAAAAAAGTAGAATAGTATAAGAAAGTGTGAAATTAGCTGAAAAAAGTACAATAGTATAAGAAAGTGTGAAATTAGCTGAAAAAAGTAGAATAGCATAAGGAAGTGTGAAATTAGCTGAAAAAAGTACAATAGTATAAGAAAGTGTGAAATTAGCTGAAAAAAGTAGACTGGTATAACAAAGTAGCTGAAAAAAGTAGAATGGTATAAGGATGTATAGTATAAATATTTGTTGAAGGTTTGTAGAAAGATTTGAAGTTTGTACAATTTATTTAAATGGGATAAAATTGTAGAAAAAGTTGAATATGTAAAATATGAATAGTAGAAATTACTAAAATAATTGTAGTAATGTCCTAAATGAGCTGAATCTAGTGATATAATTTTTATTTCTGTAGTACAAAATCTGTGTCTGTTAAGGAGAGAGTTTTACAAAGTCTTTTATTTTGAAGGGACTCTTATTTTGAAGGGACTCTTATTTTGAAAGCCTTTGATCTGTCTGTCTGTCTGTCTGTCAAAGAGAGTTTTTCAAAGTCTTTTATTTTGAAGGGACTCTTATTTTGAAAGCCTTTTGTCTTGTCTGTGTGTGTGTGTGTGTGTGTGTCTGCGAGAGAGAAGGATAAAATGGCCGACATTAAAAATGTAGCCTTGATAGTCATTGATTAAGATAGCCCCTCCCCCCCTCTCCTCCTTCAGACAGGCTTGAGGTTGCCAAGCAACCAGGGCCAACTGCCCTAATCAGCAGAGCAGTTAGGTGCACCTGTTAGAATGTCAGTTGGCAATGCCCAGAGAGACACACAGAGAAAATCTTCAAATGAACTCCCTCGAAGAGGTGGCAAAAAATGCCATAAGGTGTGCCACAAACCAAAATCCGAAAGTACCATCAGTAAGCTCGTCTCGTGGACCATGTCTGGGCAGATTTTCAGGCGAAAATTGGATAAACTTTGGCCTTCGTGGTGATACAAAGAACAGGTGCTCCCTGCTCCTTTTGGAAATTTCTCCTCTCCCGTTAACATGGGAGGAGATGGGGCCGTGGATCGGTGTTGCTGCCGCATCTTTGTGTCTCACGCCAAAACTATAAAGCCGACAGCTTTAGCAGTGTTATCACTGCGACCACCACAAATTTTCATACATTTCTAGCTATAAAATTATTTCTGTAGAGAGACATTTGTGGCCTCAATCGCAGTTTACAATTTTTTTTTTTTGACGAATTTCTCTCTCTCTCTGCCCTCTAGCGATGACATCACCCACTCTAGGTCTGGGACATTCTACCAATACACACCCATTATAAACGCAGAATTTGAGTAAAAACCTGCTCAACTTTGAGCCTTGATAGTTTAAAAACGGTAAAAGATTTTAAAAAGAGTTAAATACGAGTTTAATAGTTTAAGATCTTGTGTACAATTTGAAATTTGAATGAAGTCTGTAGTAGTAGTAGAAGTAGTTTAAAAGGTAGAATGTTTGTGGAAGGTTTGTAGAAAGATTTGAAGTTTGTACAATGCATTTCAAATGGTACAAAAATTTGTAGAAAAAGTTGAATAATTTGAAAATTATTAATAGTAGAAATGTGAAAAGTAATAGCCATCATGTCCTAAATGAGCTGAATCTAGTGATATAAGTTTTATTTTTGTAGGACAAAATTTGTAGGAGTAGTTATGCGGCGAAAAACGTACGGAAGAAAAATAATAATAAAGATTTGAAGAACAATAGTGTGGTCGCCCTCTGGGCACCCACACCAATAAAGATTTGAATAACAATAGTGTGGTCGCCCTCTGGGCACCCACACCAATAATAAAGATTTGAATAACAATAGTGTGGTCGCCCTCTGGGCACCCACACCAATAATAATAAAGATTTGAAGAACAATAGTGTGGTCGCCCTTTGGGCACCCACACCAACTAGAAAACTGCATTTCCTGCGGAAAGTGCGGTGTGGGTGCCCTCTGCCGCCCGTTGCTGCCCGTTGCTGCATGTCATTCCCCCGTCTCTCTCTCCCCACATTTCTGTCACTCTTCAGCTGTCTCTATACTATAAAGCTTGAAAAGGCCATAAAAGATATATCTTAAAAATGTGAAATCAGCTGAAAAAAGTAGAATAGTATAAGAAAGTGTGAAATTAGCTGAAAAAAGTAGAATGGTATAACAAAGTGTAAAATTAGCTGAAAAAAGCACAATAATATAACAAAGTGTGAAATTAGCTGAAAAAAAGTAGAATGGTATGAGAAAGTGTGAAATTAGCTGAAAAAAGTAGAATAGTATAAGAAAGTGTGAAATTAGCTGAAAAAAGTAGAATAGCATAAGGAAGTGTGAAATTAGCTGAAAAAAGTAGAATGGTATAACAAAGTGTGAAATTAGCTGGAAAAAGTAGAATAGTATAAGGAAGTGTGAAATTAGCTGAAAAAAATAGAATGGTATAACAAAGTGTGAAATTAGCTGAAAAAAGTACAATAGTATAACAAAGGGTGAAATTAGCTGAAAAAAGTAGAATAATATAAGAAAGTATAGTATAAATATTTTGAAGGTACTCTTATTTTGAAAGCCTTTTGTCTTGTCTCTGTGTGTCTGTCTGAGTATGTGTGTGTGTGTGTGTGTGTGTGTCTGAGTGTGTGTGTGGGGGTGTCTGTCTGTCTGTCTGTCTGTCTGTGTTTGTGTCTGCGAGAGAGAAGGATAAAATGGCCGACATTAAAAATGTAGCCTTGATAGTCATTGATTAAGATAGCCCCTCCCCCCTCTCCTCCCTCAGACAGGCCTGAGGTTGCCAAGCAACCAGGGCCAACTGCCGGCCCTAATCAGCAGAGCAGTTAGGTGCACCTGTTAGAATGTCAGTTGGAAATGCCCAGAGAGAGAGAGAAAATGCTGAAACCGCCTGTTGAACAAGACGGTGTGGTGGCCAAACCGTTTGGCCTATCATTGAACCGACTTCACTGTGAGCATCCTGAGCTCTTCCTGATCATCTACATATATATTTTAGCCGAAAATTGTATAAACTTTGGCCTCGGGAGTCATAGAAAGAACAGGTGCTCCCTGCTCCTTTTGGAAATTTCTCCTCTCCCGTTAACATGGGCGTAGATGCGGCCGTGGGTTGGTGTTGCTGCCGCATCTTTGTGTCTCACGCCAAAACTATAAAGCCGACAGCTTCAGCAGTGTTATCACTGCGACCACCACAAATTTTCCTACGTTTCTAGCTATAAATGATTTCTGTAGCGCGACATTTGCGGCCTCGAGCGCAGTTTACAAATTTTCTTTTTGACGAATTTCTCTCTACCTCTGCCCTCTAGCGATGACATCACCCACTCTAGGTCTGGGACATTCTACCAATACACACCCATTATAAACGCAGAATTTGAGTAAAAACCTGCTCAACTTTGAGCCTTGATAGTTTAAAAACGGTAAAAGATTTTAAAAAGAGTTAAATACGAGTTTAATAGTTTAAGATCTTGTGTACAGTTTGTAATTTGAATGAAGTCTGTAGTAGTAGTAGAAGTAGTTTAAAATGTAGAATGTTTGTAGAAGGTTTGTAGAAAGATTTGAAGTTTGTACAATGCATTTCAAATGGTAAAATTTTTGTAGAAAAAGTTGAATAATTTGTAAAATATTAATAGTAGAAAAAAGTTGTATACAAGCAGGAATGTGCTGAATGAGCTGAATTTAGTGGTATAGTTTTTATTTTTGTCGGACAAAATTTGTGGGACTAGTTAGGTGCCAAAAAACGTACGGAAGAAAAATAATAAAGATTTGAAGAACAATAGTGTGGCTGCCCTCTGGGCACCCACACCAATAACTAGAAAACTGCATTTCCTGCGGAAAGTGCGGTGTGGGTGCCCTCTGCCGCCCGTTGCTGCATGTCATTCCCCCGTCTCTCTCTCCCCACATTCCTGTCACTCTTCAGCTGTCTCTATACTATAAAGCTTGAAAAGGCCATAAAAGATATATCTTAAAAATGTGAAATGAGCTGAAAAAAGTAGAATAGTATAAGGAAGTGTGAAATTAGCTGAAAAAAGTAGAATGGTGTAACAAAGTGTGAAATTAGCTGAAAAAAGTAGAATAGTATAAGGAAGTGTGAAATTAGCTGAAAAAAGTAGAATAGTATAAGAAAGTATAGTATAAATATTTTGAAGGTACTCTTATTTTGAAAGCCTTTTGTCTTGTCTCTGTGTGTCTGTCTGAGTTTGTGTGTGTGTGTGTGTTTGTGTGTGTGTCTGAGTATGTGTGTGGGGGTGTCTGTCTGTCTTTCTGTCTGTGTGTGTTTGTGTCTGCGAGAGAGGATAAAATGGCCGACATTAAAAATGTAGCCTTGATAGTCATTGATTAAGATAGCCCCTCCCCCCTCTCCTCCCTCAGACAGGCTTGAGGTTGCCAAGCAACCAGGGCCAACTGCCGGCCCTAATCAGCAGAGCAGTTAGGTGCACCTGTTAGAATGTCAGTTGGAAATGCCCAGAGAGAGAGAGAAAATGCTGAAACCGCCCGTCGAACAAGACGGTGTGGTGGCCAAACCGTTTGGCCTATCATTGAACCGACTTCACTGTGAGCATCCTGAGCGCTTCCTGATCATCTACATATATATTTTAGGCGAAAATTGTATAAACTTTGGCCTCGGGAGTCATAGAAAGAACAGGTGCTCCCTGCTCCTTTTGGAAATTTCTCCTCTCCCGTTAACATGGGCGTAGATGCGGCCGTGGGATGGTGTTGCTGCCGCGTCTTTGTGTCTCACGCCAAAACTATAAAGCCGACAGCTTCAGCAGTGTTATCACTGCGACCACCACAAATTTTCCTACGTTTCTAGCTATAAATTATTTCTGTAGCGCGACATTTGCGGCCTTGAGCGCAGTTTACAAATTTTTTTTTTGACGAATTTCTCTCTCCCTCTGCCCTCTAGCGATGACATCACCCACTCTAGGTCTGGGACATTCAACCAATACACACCCATTATAAACGCAGAATTTGAGTAAAAACCTGCTCAACTTTGAGCCTTGATAGTTTAAAAACGGTAAAAGATTTTAAAAAGAGTTAAATACGAGTTTAATAGTTTAAGATCTTGTGTACAATTTGTAGTTTGAATGAAGTCTGTAGTAGTAGTAGAAGTAGTTTAAAAAGTAGAATGTTTGTAGAAGGTTTGTAGAAAGATTTGAAGTTTGTACAATGCATTTCAAATGGTAAAGTTTTTGTAGAAAAAGTTGAATAATTTGTAAAATATTAATAGTAGAAAAAAGTTGTATACAAGCAGGAATGTGCTGAATGAGCTGAATTTAGTGGTATAGTTTTTATTTTTGTGGGACAAAATTTGTGGGACTAGTTAGGTGCCAAAAAACGTACGGAAGAAAAATAATAAAGATTTGAAGAACAATAGTGTGGTCGCCCTCTGGGCATCCACACCAATAATAAGTCCGAGGAATAGTATATAGTGTGCTCTTTCAGGCACACTCAATAATAAGCCCGAGGAATAGTATATAGTGTGCTCTTTCAGGCACACTCAATAAGAATAATAAGTATGGGGAATAGTATATAGTGTGCTCTTTCAGGCACACTCAATAATAAAATTAAGTATGGGGAATAGTATATAGTGTGGTCTTTCAGGCACACTCAATAATAATAAGCCCGAGGAATAGTATATAGTGTGCTCTTTCAGGCACACTCAATAAGAATAATAAGTATGGGGAATAGTATATAGTGTGCTCTTTCAGGCACACTCAATAATAAAATTAAGTATGGGGAATAGTATATAGTGTGCTCTTTCAGGCACACTCAATAAGCATTGGGAATAGTATATAGTGTGCTCTTTCAGGCACACTCAATAAGCATTGGGAATAGTATATAGTGTGCTCTTTCAGGCACACTCAATAAGCGTGGGGAATAACACATAGTGTTCTCTTTCAGGCACACTCAATGAAACATTTGTGCTCAACCTATTTCCACAACCGCTGTCAGACTGCGGTGGCCTTTTTGTGTCAACTGATTTCTCCTGTTTTTTTTCCTCTCATCTCATCTACCTTCAGCTTTGAATGCAGGTTTTTAAAGTTTTTCAAAAACTGCTGGAAAAAAAAAACTGCTGAGCTGAGAAACAGATTTGGTTTTAAATTCAAGGATTTGTGGTTTTCCTCAGAGAGGAAAGGTGTTAGATTTACCTGTCTGAAACAGACTTGTTTTTACAACATGCTGAATTGGATTTTGGATTTTTTGGCATCCAAAATATAATATGTGCATATTATGACCTTCTGATATGATGATGATATGGTAGCAAACCATTTCTCATTTCCACATCAATAGCAGAGTAGTGAACTCAGTGCTCAGACCTAGTGTTATGAATGGTGGTGTGTTCACTTACTACAGCTGAACGATAACACCATTTCTTTGATTAGAAAAAATAAAAAATTAAAACCTGCAAAAAAAAGCACCATAGAGATAAGGGATGTCAAAATTGCTCCAAAATGACGTTTGAATATTCGCTCTAAAAAAAACACATAGGTTCGAACCATTCGAATATCTATATTTGCACATTATGCAATATTTTCTCTCTGCCATCTGCATCTGCCACGGTTTTTGTCGCGTCTCACTTTCAGCAGTGAGTGACGCTGTGCAAGTGCAACTCCTGTGACCTGTCCCTGACCCGTCATGCAGTGCGCCCACTCGCAAAGCAGCCTCTGATGTGTTTTTTTCCCCAGTTGAATATTCATTTTCACAATCGAATCTCCGTTTTTTTTAAATATTCGAATATATATTTGAATTTAGAATATTCGTTGACAGCCCTAATAGAGATGAGGGAACATATGATGTCAGCTCAGTGAGTTAAGCTAAGTAAGTTTTTAGTTTAACTTGTGATTATGGTGGAAGAATGAATGTAATAATTGGCTATTTCAACAACATAAACTGTGTTACATTAACAAGTCATAGGATGAAGTCATCCATCATATTCACATAGAATATTACTGTATAATAGACAGGGAAATTCTAGCATTCTATCATTAGAAATGTACAGATTATCATATACACACATCATTTTATTTGCAGCTTCATTTAGACTTTTATTGTTGGAGATTTTTAAAAAAATGTACAGACTCTATAATTACACATTTGAATAAATAAAACATGAAACATTCATACAGTCAAAAAATGTAGAGGCCTTTCTTTTGATGTCTGATGATTTTTATTTTTTATTCACTTTTTTTACTCCAACACTTGACATCTCCTGAATTTCAATTTCTATACTTTCTATAATTTATGACACTGCTTGGACTGTTATAAGCATACTATGAATGTGTTTGTGTGTATATGCAGTTATAATGTGTTATTAGCCCCATCAGTCAACCTGCAGTTTATAACTAGTCAGAGCATCCACTTGAAGTTATAATTCATTATAAATCTATATTGTTTCATGACTGTTGATATTGTGCCTCAGATGTGTTATGTGTCAGTGAACTATAGATGTAGTCTTCATAGAAAGTTCCTAAAATGATCATTAAAACTCATCTCTGATGAAATGTTCATAGGAAATATTTTGCTTAAAATCATCCAAATCACTCCTTTGATACAAAATTCATGCAGGTATTGTGTTCATTATTTATTGTTGTGTTCTGTTCTTGTTATGTATTGAATATAATGTGAAGCATGTATAAAATATGTCAGGGGTCATCAGGACCTAAACCAGTGCAAGTGAAGTCTCTGGAAAAGCTTGTATGTGGACTTTGACAACAGATTCTGGGTCAGTTTGGAGGACTTATTGGCCCTGCAGATTTGGTGATTCACTATGGGATTAGCTATTATGAGTGACCTCTTTTACAGTACACATATTCATTTGTAATATAGCACCATTTTATGAAAAACTGTATTACTAACCAAAAATCTTCAAATCAAATGCTGTCAGAAGACCAGTGGTTTCTACATTCGGTACAATATCTGCACAAGTGGAAACACCTTTGCTTTCTGCATAAAAAAACTGCCTTCATTGTCTATTCCTCTCTCCCTGCATGGGGAGGACTGTGCAGCTGTGCATGCTACTACTAAGTAGGTTATCCTACATAATCACATTAAAAATGAAAGAAGATTCTTTAAATAAAGCAGTGTCTTGAAAATTAGGCCCTCCAGAAGCTTTTTCCTAATGCACAGGGAATACAAGAGAGGGAGAAAATAGAGAGGGGGAAGGAGGGAGAGAACATGTGTTTGTACATGTACATACAGCAGAGCTCTATACTGATCTTACAGTAAGTGTGTTGACGACTCGTGCCCTGCATGGAGGTCCCTGTAGAGAGAGACACATTATGAAATTGTTTGCACAACATGTTTTCATTTGTAAATGATGGTAATTAGTCAGCTTGTAATTACTTCAAATATGAAGGCAATAAAGGTCTGGTAGCATTCTATATGTTTAATGAATGAAGGAAAGAAAAGACCCAAAACACCAACTAGTGTTCTTGTATCCAGTGTCCCTGTGCCACAGACTAGGGCTGGGTGTATCGATCTAAATATCGATAGTATCGATACCAAGGTGAGTATCAGTATCGGATCGATACTAGCGTGATGAGATCGATACTTATGTTGCCGTTTCTCGTCTAAACGTCATGTAAATTACTCGAATTTCCTCAGAGTTCATGCGAGCGCAGCTTCTCTCCAAATGTGCAAACAGCGCACTTCTCTCTCTCTCTCTCTCTCTCTCTCTCTCTCTCTCTCTCTCTCTCTCTGTCTCTCTCACACACACACACACACACACTTTGCCCCTCCCCCTCCCTGCTCTGCCGGAGAGCGGAGAGTGGAGAGTCAGAGCACTGAGAGCAGCCCGTGATGGCGGAGAGAAAGAGAAGCGCTGTGTGGACTTTATTCACTCCAGCTGATAAAGACACTGCCACATGTGATGTGTGCATTAAAGTCATTCAGCACTGTGGTAACAACACCAATTTACACAAACACATAAAAACAGTTCACCCTCGAGAGAACACGGAGCTGCAGAAAAAGTTGAGGAGGCCAGACCCCCAACACAGAGACAGAGGTCTCTGGCAGAGGCTTTTCAGCCAAAAAAACAGGAATATCCAGGTAATCTCCAGCATAAAGTAATGTTTTTCACAGTGTAATTGGTGATCAAAAATGCAATTTTAGCAGAGTGATTAAACTATTATCATATATTCAGCCAGTTGAAAAAATGACATGACATGACATTTCAAGTAAAAAGTATCGGTATCGGTATCACTATCAGCGATACTAGCCCTGTATTTACTTGGTATCGGATCGATACCAAAATCCCCAGTATCGCCCACCCCTACCACAGAGCGCCACAGTGATCTAAAAACTATTAATCACATCAATGAGCCACAAACAAACACTCACCAGAGCACCAGAAATGTAAAATATAGAAATGAACAGCTTAGTAGTGTTTCAGTGATTCATCCATTCCACTCCACCTCACTCTCTCTGCATGTTACGATATTAAATCATTTTGATGCTACACTGACTTGTAATCAGGTGAATGTACCTGCAAGAAGTAAAGCTTTACAGCACAAAAAAAAATGCTGATTTTGGTGAAACTGGATCATATTTTATGGAGAAAATCAACTCTCTGTGATTTACAGAGTTTCCTGATGGACAGTAAACTGCTACCAGCTATAGCTGCTGTTAGCTCATGTTGGCTCAGTTTGTTAGCCAGGCTGCTCAGACTGTGAGCTTAGAGCACCGGGGGAGTGTCAAAACCGGAGCTTGTCAAGCGGGCAATGTAACTGGGCTCAGCAGCCTCTATGGACATACTGGCAGAGCTGAAGAGACCGAAAAGGACGCTGAAGGAGGAAGCTAAGTAAAAGACAGTGAGCGAGCATGAAGCTGCCAGACAAGAGTAAATGTGGGACTGACTTTAAGTGGTTGGTGAGAGCTTGGTGAAATAAAAGGCTGAAAGACAGACGCCGAGCTGGGCTGACTGCTGTTGGACTAGTCAGTAATATTAGCTGGCTGCTATGTCTGCTGTTGTTGACCTTGTTGATGTTTGGCTAGTTTTTGATGATAAGTAATGTAATCATAATGAATTCACACATACAGCTGTGCATATTTACCACAGTGGGATTACACTCGCTAAAATATTGTTTTTTTTACACAATGTAGCTTCAAGTATCAAAAAAGTGTTTTCTGGTGTTACTGCCAACTGCATAATTAAAAAGGTTTCACAATAAATCTTTATGTTTAGCTATTGTAAAGATTGGCATGGATATATATGCATCTCTCTCTCTCTCTCTCTCTCTCTCTCTCTCTCTCTCTCTCTCACCATCTGTAAACATACATGTCTCATTAATGCATGTTAATGCATCTTACTAACTAAACTTCTTCCCTGGAGTTTCTGTGCTCTCTCGTCCAGCAGGTTCTCATGGATCGTGGCTGCTGCTGTGGTCCTGCATGACGTCCACTACATATATTATTACTGTCATTATTGTTACCATATCTCCATTACAGTTTATAGTTAGTTAATAGTTCCTAGCGCCAAAACCTGCCCCATTGAAACCCATTAAAACCACTATTTTTGATCCCGCGTTTATCATAACATAAACTAATGCATTCCTTTATGTTAAGATTTCATTTTGGACCACTGGCTTTCAATTTGTAATTTTTATGTTTGTCCATCAGGTGGCACCACTTTTACCCATTCAAAGCAAGCAGCAAAGTTTCACACTTTTTACTGTTTTCTGCGAAGGATGTGTGTGCTTTTGATGTTGGATAATGGTGTGTGCGTGTAAAAAAAAAAGTGTGTGTGTGTGTGTGTGTGTGTGTGTGTCCAACTTCAAAAGTATTTTCTCTTTGAAGGTCACTCTCTGCGCTATAAACTAATTCAATAATAAAAAAGATGATTAGTGAGAACCAAAACAAAATTGGACTTTGTTTAAGTTCTCGTTCAGGTTGTTTGTGCAGGTGCATTGCAGCCGTGGTTATAAGTATGAGCAGAAGTGCGGGAATAGTCATTTTGGAGATGGCAAGACAGTACAGCACGCAGGAGGCTCTGGACGTAATTATGCAGTCTGACTGCGAGGATGGCTCCTCATCCTCCGATTCCTCCCTCAGCCTGTGGAGTGAAAAATGGGGACGGGCCATTTTCTAGGCCACAATGTCCCACAAAAGATTTCATCACATCAGCCGAGCACTGTGGTTTGATGACAAGCTGTCCCGACCCCGATGCCGCGATGACAAGCTGGCTGCCTTCCGCAGAGTGTGGGACATGTGGACGCACCATCTCCCAATGCTATTCAACCGGACAGGGACGAACTGAGTGGACGAACAGCTCGTCCCCTTCAAGGGCAGATGCAGTTTCAGGCAGTACATGCCTAAAAAGCCAGCCAAATATGGGATAAAGATTTGGGCAACCTGCGACATCCAAACATCCTATGCCTGGAGACTGCAGGTGTACACCAGCAAAGAAGCTGGAAGGCCTGCAGAAGTCAACCAGGGGAAGAGGGTGGCCCTGGAGATGGCGGAGGGGCTCCAGGGAAATGTCATCACGTGTGACAATTTTTCACCTCCTTCACACTGACAGAGGATCTGCTCCGGAGGAAACTGGCCTTGGTTGGCACAATCCGCCGTAACAAGCCTGAGCTTCCCCCTCATCTGCGCCAGGCAAAAGCGAGAGCGGTCTTCTCCACACCCTGGTGTCTTACATCCCCAGGCGGGGCAAGAATGTGCTGCTCCTGAGCACAAAACACCGAGGTCCAGGCATCAGCGACGACAAGAAGAGAAAGCCCACCGTAATCCAAGATTACAATAGGTGCAAAGGAGGTATCAAGACAACCTTGATAAGGTATGTGCCATTACGCATCAGTTACGCACACATTTATTCATTCTTACTCTTATGTTCTTGTCTAAGCATTTTCATATAAAAGAAATAATGTGCATCATGAGAAAGAATAATTGGATTATTTATTCATATTGTTTTTTTTATTTTAGTTTTTTTGTTTTTTGGATAAAAAAACAACGGAGTTATGTAAACATACTGGCATTTAAAGGGTAAAAAACAAAAAAATATAATTAATATTTGATATGTATATTTCAGGCTGAAGTAGTTCTAAAAGACTGACGTGTTTAAAGTAGAAAAAAATATTAATATATACTATTTTTATAGCAGTTTTTGGGAAGGAGCCACGTTTTGGCGCAAGGACCTTTTAAGGAGTGAATAAGTTAAGCCCCCTTGAGGGTTAAGGCAGTTTTTGTGTAGCTTAGCCATTTTAGGCTTAATTAAAGTACTGAGATGACAATTCTAAAAAAAAATTAAAATGAATATCTTCTGGCAAATTTGAGCTATATTCATTCAACACAGCCAAAATGGCTTAAAAAATAGACAACAGAGTGGCACGAAATGTCACATTAACCCTTAAGGCATTAAGGGTTAATGTTTTGCTGCTGCTGTGCATCTGTGTCTCTCTCGCTCTCTCTATCTCTCTCTATTTATCTGTCTATCCCCCCCCTCTCTCTCTATCTGCCCCTCTCTATCTTTAACTCAACCCGTCGTGGTGGATGACTGTTTACCAATGAGCCTTGTTTGGGTCTGCTCGAGGTTTCTGCCTGTTAAAAGGAAGTTTTTCCTCGCCACCATCACCAAGTGCTTGCTCATGGTGGAACTGTTGGTCTCTGTAAATAATATTATAAAGAGTACGGTCTAGACCTGCTCTGTATGGAAAGTGTCATGAGATAACTTTTGTTATGATATGGCGCTATATAAATAAAATTGAATTGAATTGAATCACAATTTTAGATGGTTTGTTCATTCATGTGTAATGTTATCTCATTATCGGCCTGATTTAACTGTATAATCTTCATTCAACAGCTTATACATCTCATCCTGAACTGTCATGTCCACTTAAAATGACTCTGACATCAAGATTGCTTCAACTGCTCCACAAATTCTTTGAAGTTGAGGTTTGGATTCATTCACTGTGTTGACAGAATTGAAGTGGAGCTGTGCATCAGTCACACATGTTAACACGTCCCAGTATTTTTCTACAGAATCTTGTTCTTGTTTGAGAACTCTGACATAAAACTTTTCCATTGTGATGGTATTATTCCAGTGATGATGGTGATGTTGTCTTTCAGAGGGTTCTTATCCCAAACTCACACACACCCAAGAATTGATAGAAAATAAGAGCAACAGGAAACAATAAACAAATGAAAATTCAGTCAGTCAGTCTGTAAACAAAGACACCCCTAATCCTTTAAACAGAATTATTGCTGTTGAAGGCTCACCATTTCTCACTGTAACACATATCTGTATACTTGAGGCCTAATAAATGTGTTGAATACATTTCCTTCCTCATGAAGGATGGAAGGAAAGAAAGGTGATCTTTGAAAGAAATTGAAGCTCCTCATGGAGTTGTGTGAAACCACTGGCAGGACAGTGTATTGCATAACCCGTCACACAATCAATAAAAAGATTGTTCCATTTTGCTTGGAGTGATCCATACCTCCAAAGATTGTATCCTTGAAATGTTTTATGTAGTCTATATTCTGTGTTTGCACTGCATGTTGTGCTCAACACATCTGTCTTTCCAATTCTTATTGGACCAATTTCCAGTCTGGCAATTGGTCCAATCCGGCCCACTGACTGACTTTGCAAAGTGTAAAAAGTTTCAGACAACTTATTAATTCCAATAAATGCACTATTCCTAATTTGTCCACAGTGTCCAAGAGTAACAGGTCTTATGCTGGATTCATATGTACAGGCTACATGACACAGCACTGTCAATCACTGGTTACTCTTCATGCAGGAGCAGCTGATGGAAAAACCAAGAAAGACTGACCAGTTCCTATTTCTTCACAGAGGTAACTGGAAAGCCAGTGTGTCTGGTGTGTTCACAGCACCTTTCAGTGCTCAAAGAATTCAACGTCACTATCTAAAATGGCAGGGGAAAAAAAGACAACTGAGAACATAGAAGATACATACATGTAAATTGTTGTAAGGTTTGCAAAAACAGCAGTCTGCTTTTAGTCGTAGCGGAGAGATCAGTGATGTGAAAGCTAGCTACCTCATGAAATAAGTGGAGCATCAAAGTTACATTCTAAGGTTGAGGTTGTGAATGCTGAGGGCTGCAGAAATCACAACAAAAAGGCTTTTGCCACCATTAGCCTGATGCAAAATCCTGTGGCAGACAGGATTTTGGGTCTTGCTGGAGATATGGAGCCAAATTAAGCACAAATTAAGTCATTTGATTCAGGATCAATGGTTTTACTGCTCAGCCCACTGAAGACCAATTGGGTTGTATGTGGCTGATGAACTAAAATGGGTTTGACACCCCTTGACTACAAGTATATCAAGTGTAAAAGCATGCATTCAAGGTGGGGATAATTAATCCATACACCAAGACAAATCCTCTCTTAGATGACTGTAAGATCCAGGTGAGGTCTTTTCTCCTTTGAATTGAATCGTCTCATGAACAAGTCACCTGTGAAGGTTCCTTATCCCAAGTTCTACATTGCAAATGCACCTGTATGTGTATGTGTATGAAGATTTCAAGCCTTTCTCTTGAAAAGTGTTTGTTTATTGAGTTAACCCAAAGACTGACCCCTTAAACATTTATCATGTTTCTTTATTTGCTTTACTACGATTAATACAAATTATGTAATATTCCCTGGTTTCGAATTGTGTACATGAAACAACAAAAGTTAAGATCCGAATGACTGAGAACCCTGTATGTGCACATCTGGCTTTTTCAGTGTTCATATTTGAAACAGTCTTTACTGTATTCTGTAGGACACTCCCACAGCGCACAAGCAGCTGAATAATGTATCTTCTCCTTTAAAATGCTGGTTCTTCTATAAACTACACGGCTGCTAAGTCTCTGCCTTGCCTCATTTCTTGGAACCTTTGTGCAGCACATACGGCCTAATGGAGTGTCCCTCTGGTGGAGAGAGGATCGTCTTCATGGCTACAGAGTTGGCCTGGCAGAGAATGAACGTTATAGAACTATAGCCAAGTATGCTGCTACTGTGTGGCAGTGTGATGGAGTCAGTCCAAGTATGGCAGCACTGAGGGGCCTCCAGAGCCCTGCAGGCGGGTTTGTAAAAATGAATGTGTATGTGTCAATGTGTACATGCCTGTGTGTCCATGTGACACACTCACATTATTAATGTATTTAACCATGCGTGCCCTACTTCTTCTCTATCTGCTGCCAATATGGGAAAGACATATGGAGTGTGACAGTATGGTTTCCTTCCATCAGAAGCTTCATTATGTTAATTTTGTGCTTACATTTAGCGTATTCCTAAATCAATTTCTGTCTAATCAAATTACCACACACCTTACTTGGGGCCAAATAGTATTCCAGCAGAGAAAAACTGCAGAGAGAGCGGCATGAGCAGAGATTAAAAGGCCCCCTGCTAGGTTCATCTGGAACACGTCTGGTTTTACAATGCAGTGAACAATGATAATATACAGCAGTGTTCACTTTAACTTCGAAATAACACCTGTTTGATTTGTTTTGTTTTTTTATTAGAAGGAAAAAATATTTTATTTAATAAATATTTTATTAAATATTTTATATTTTCTTTATATTTTAGGAGGATCCTTCTGGCAGACTTGAAGTGACAGAAGTGTAACCGTTAAGAGAGCTGAGGTGTGGAGGAATTCCAGTTAGACATGAGCAAATAAACAATATTGTCTTTGTTGTTGATTTACTCAACAGAATAAAATGAGGTAAAGGAGACAATATGACTATACAACTATAAGAACATCATTAGGAGAATATCACAGAGATCACCAAGTTATTTCATCAAGTATTTCAGCTGAGAAGTCAGAGGTCCTCGCACACACAGAGCAGTTCAGAGTGGTTCAGGTTCTGGCAAAAAGTGAAAAGAGTGAAAAAAGTAACATGCATTACATTCATACAGTGCCTGGCCTGCATCTGACGTGACTGGAAACCTTCAACTTGATTAGAAGAAACTAAAGTTCAGTTGTTTCTCACCCCCGACAAGAGAATCTCCTGTAATGAGAATCAGAACCTCATCTTAGCCTTGCTTATCAACTCCTCTTACATAGTTTGCTACCCAACTCTCAGCCACCACTTGTAGTGAGTCACATCTGTGAGACAGAAAATGTTGCAAACTGTGGCACAGAGTGTAGCAAAAATACAATACAGTTAAAGGTGTAATTGAAAATTTACCTAAATTAAACAAATCAAAGAAATGGATGGCATCACCAAAACTGTCCAATCAATGTGCTGGCTCTCAGTCCAGAAGACTCCATGCTACTGCTGGTTTGTTTGTGAGAAGCCAGTGAGAACATGAAACAGTCCAAGACGGAAAGGCTACAGTGGGTGACAGGTAAACAGGTTCATCGGACATCCAGAAACAGCCCAGACTCTTCTTCATCTGGACTGAGATCATCTGAGATGGACTGATGGAAAGTGTGCTGATGTTTTTGGAAATCATTTTTTAAAGAGCGGCTGTAACGCCCACCAATGTAATAATGTCCACAAACGTAATAAACCACAAACGTTAACTATACATAACTATTACGTTTGCAGGAATTTATTACATTTGTGGGGAAGTGAAAATCTCCAACTTTCAATATTGTAATAACTTCCTACTAACGTAATAAATCCCTGCAAACATAATAGTTATTACATTTGTGGGAAATCGCGCGTTACGTTTGTAGTAGGCAGCGGCTATTACGTTTGCGGAAAATGTATTACGTTTGTGGGATTATTGCATTAAAAGCTGCAGATTTTATTACGTTTATGGTTTATTACATTTGTGGACATTATTACATTGGCGGGCGTTACAGCGGCTCAGGGTTGTACTTACTGTACTTGTAACTGACTCACCAGCTGTCACAACTTTCACATCAGATCATGTTGAATGATATAAATGGTCACCAAAATAATGAAAAATCTGAAAGGAAAAATAAAGTGGAATCATCCTTTAACCATTTCTATGTTCCTATTTTCTGGTCTGTAAAACGTTGTTTGAATATATTTTTTATGAGTAAAAGATAACAAATCAAATTGAATATGATTAGTATAACAGTTATTATTATGCAGAAGAACTGAGACTCTGAAACAATTCATCTGCCCCCAGGCCTGCTGCAAAGAATGGAAGGAATATTGTATAATTTCTGTTCCATCTTGTCCTTCTCTGAGCCACAGAATGTGTTCTTAAAAATGAATCACCACATTTTCTGCAATATCTCATCCTGCTCTTTCTATTTCTGACATCATGTGAGCGCTGCATCCCACGCAGTGAGCCTCGAGGCCGGCTGAGATCCAGACTCACAGTCAGGATGACATAATGCGAGTTAATGACCGCAGCCCGCTCCTGATGCTGCGCTAGCATCACCGCTTCAGCATGTTATTGTCTTGTTTGCATTTCATCAGCCTGGCTTGACCTTGTTCATGGTGAGTATTGTTCATGTGTGAGTGTGACTTGTTTTGTTGAGTCTGTCCCTCCAGGAGCTGAAATGAACCCTCTGTCCTCGGCCGGGACCGTGGGGGGAGTCAGAAGAATCATCCTCCCCCCACTCTGTGGATGTGTGTCTTTCTTTGCTCTTCACGAATCCACAGTCTGAAGGCCTTGCCATTTAACAAGACCCGAGAGTGCGTGTAATTGCATGTGGATGATTGCAAGTGCAGCTCATTGAGATCGATATATAGTCGTATCACTGTGCAGTGACTCATCAGCCACAGAGCTCTGGGGGGCAAAGGGCCTCGCTGAGAATCCGGATGATCAGACAGAAAAGAAGAGGATTTATCAGCCCTCCTCATGATGATACTGGACAACTTATGAGCAACTCGTAGTTGTTCTTTTATGATTCTATGTGACAAAAAAAAGGCAATGAGTAAACTATAGCCAGTGATAAACCACATTTATGTACAACCATCCTTACAAAGATCTTATTTTTCGAAAATTCCCTTTGCACATGAATCATGTTTACTAGACTGCTGTTCATTTAAGTCACCCACATCAGTGAACAATGAAAGATGTAAAAAAAAAAGGGTTCAGCCAGCTGTGTAAGTGTCTTCAGATAAAGCCACTGTCAGTGTATTGTCAACACTCATCTGCGTGCTCTGTGAATAGGGGCTTTTGATAAGAACACTTGATTCTCCGTGTATCTCACCATAATACTCACCGTCATCATCTGACAAGAGCAACAAAATATTTGCCTCATTAAAAGCATTCCTGCAGGGTTTGATTGACTGTTACATTGGACCTAACCCCCTGCAGACGCTGCTTTCACTGTAATTGACAGAGAGGGGATCTCGCCTATGGTAATAGGGATGCAAACTTCTAAAACCCGATCCCCTATACCTACCCACCAATCTACCTCTTTCTGTCTCTCTGCCTCATTCCTTCTCTTTGTATTCTCAGGGGAAAAAAAACCTTGTGGGAGCCCGGAAATGTCTCAGGAGGTAGATTACTGACACGGCAGTAAGTAATCAACCCCCCATTCAGCCTGGCAGCCTTTCATTCATGCACACCGTGGCAGGAATGTGAGAAAGCCGCCTGGGTTTTGTTGAATGGGAAGAACACAGTGTGCTGATGTCTGCTGGATGGAAGGATGAAGAAGAAATGAGAGAAAATGAAGGAATGTTAATACAATTACAGCCCTCTTACCTTCATGCGGGACTCCTAAAAGTCAAATGCAAATGAATGTAATTAAAGTATTGTGATACACACGGAAAGACTATGACATGCCTTGTTCCTTTTCAGTTGTTTTAAGTACGTGTTTCCTGTAAAAATGGTCAGATAGTGAGGGACTTCTTACAGATATTAAATAAATGATCGGCGTTTGCAGTAGCCAATAGAGAGTGTGCACTACACCACTATTCATTGCAGGTAGTGATATGATCTAGTGTCGGCGTCTAACTTCCAGTGAATACGTTTGGACCTACTGAGTGGGTTAGCGTCATGACTGACCCAGCTAATGACAGTTAGTGGTTTGTTCCATCAGGAAACTCTATAAATCACCTCAGTAGTGTAACGTTATTCCCTCAGAATCCCTCATAGACTGTATCAAACAGGAAGCACTCCGCTCCAGCAGCGTCAGAAGAGAGAAAGCATTTCATTGGATATAAAATTAGTACATGCCCCCAAGTGCATGATGAGTCATCAACAACTTTTTATGGTTTATCAGGAAATGACAAACTCTAAAATACCATGAAGTGTGTGTGGGTGTGTGTGTGTGTGTGTGTGTATATATGTATCCACTTGTGTTGGTCCATGTCCAGCTTCTGCAGGACAGGGTGTAATTGCCACAAAGCTAAATGATGGGAACGCATCCAGAGACCTTCCATTATGTGAGCGGGGAGGACAGACGAGACAACAAAGTGCTGTACTGACTGAGCAGCAGACAGACACAGCTGCTGCTATGTCGAGGCTCATGTTGTTAATTATGGAATAATCTGAAGTACAGCAGTATGAGGTCGCTTTTTAACATGGTCTGAACTCATACAAAACAACTACTGGTAAGATTGTCCTGGAATTCACTCCAGGACTGCACGTCTCGCCCAAAGCCAGCTGGGGTAGGCTCCAGCCGCCCTTGACCCTGATAAGAATAAGCAGCTGATGGATGGATGGATTTTCAGTGTCCCCAGAGGATGGTTGCTACCAGTGGTTAAATTGGCTTTTGTAAGGAGGGGGAGCCCTTCTTCACTCACAGTGGTCAATATCTCTCAAAACATTTGTATTTACCTCGCAACCTATCGGTTTAATCAAATCAAATCAAATTTTATTTGTATAGCCCAAAGTCGCAAAATACATTTTGCCTCGGAGGGCTTCACAATCTGTACAGGGAGTGACACCCTCTGTCCTTAGACCCTCGGTTCGAGTGAGGAAAAACTTGCCCACAAAAAACCCTTTTAACAGGGAAAAAAGTGGAAGAAACCTCAGGAAGAGCCACAGAGGAGGGATCCCTCTCCCAGGACGGACAGACGTGCAATAGATGTCACGTGTACAGTCAACAAGTCAACAGAAACATTTTGTATAATTACAATGAAAAATGACAATGGATTACAATGAATGATAAAATGATTACAGTAGCAGTGGAACCTGTGATAGAGATAGAGAGACACAGATGCACAGCAGCAGCAAATCATTAACTAAGTTACTATAAACTGTAATGGAGATATGGTAACAATAATGACAGTAATAATATATGTAGTGGACGTCATGCAGGACCACAGCAGCAGTCATGATCCACGAGAACCTGCTGGACGAGAGAGCACAGAAACTCCGGGGAAGAAGTTTAGTTAGTAAGATGCATTAATGTACATGTATGACAGACATGTATGTTTACAGATGGTGGTGGTGATGGAGAGAGAGAGAGAGAGAGAGAGAGAGAGAGGGTTTTCAGTAAAGGGAGATGTGACTGCATCTTCAACCAATACCATGCCTGGCTATGCATAACCCTGAAAGGAGGAGTCCCCCGGCAGTATAGTCCTATAGCAGCATAACTAAGGGATGACCTGAGCCAGCCCTAACTATAAGCTCTATCAAAAAGGAAAGTCTTAAGTTTACTCTTAAAAGTGTTGACCGTGTCTGCCTCCCGAACCCAAAATGGTAGTTTGACCCAAAATGGTAGTTTAATACATATTTGATCAGTTTATAACCTACTTATTTATATCGCACATCAATTCACATATTGGTAACTTATTTAGCCTACATTTCACCATCAATCTACACTGCGATTTGTAAAACTGATAACTAACGTAGCATTAGCGCTTCTTAACAGTTAGTTAACTGAACGATTTTATAACTGACATTTTATGTTACTGTTTGTCACAAAAACATTAAGGTGAAAAAATAGACATTTAGTTTCAGTAAGTTAACAATGACCTGAACATTTTGTTGTGACAGTACTCACCTTAAGCTTCCCGCTGTCGGTGTCAGCAGCACTGTGTGTGTGCGTGTGTGAGTGTGCGTGCGTGCGTGCATGAGTGTTTGTACGCGCGCTATGCTAGAAGGTGCCCGTATCAGTGAAAACATGGACTGGAGTTTCATTAATTCAGGTTTTATATCAATAAACAAGCGGAACGGATTCAATAATGAAGCTCTGACACAGCGCTCTGGAAACAGCGATGAGTGAACAGACTGATGTAGCCTACTGATTTTTGACATGGTAAAAGAGGGGAGGTCCAAACTAATTGTAACCCACATTAAAAAGTTGCATAAATATGTTTAAAAAGTTGGAATTGATGAATTTTATGTTAATTCATCGAGATTGATTTTAAATATTAGTACAATAATGATTTAATGTTGAAAGATTAAAAGTATGCCTATATAAATTCATGTAACCGCCCCTTTAAGGGAGTAGTCGCAGCAACGGGTGACGCTGCACGTGCACCTGAGGAGGAGAGCAGAGGAGAGATCAGAGAGAGCAAGCGGCCATCGGTTAACGGAAAAAAAAGAAAGAACGGAAGAAAAAAAAACAGATTCAGAACTTATTAAATAATACTTACCTGGTCGGGAATCGATGAGGGAAAGATCAAAAATAAGCTACACCGGTTTTGGTGAGTTTTATGTTTTATTTTATTACATTTTTTTACCTTGTTTTATGGAGAGCTAATGCTAAAAACGTAGCCGTTATAGCCGTTGGAGCTTCGTCATAAACGGTTTGCCAGTTGGTATTTTGAGTTTATGATTGCTGTGGATGTTATGGAAATGTATGTATAATATGTATATGTGTAAAGATATGATCAGTGGTTGTGTGAAAAAAAACACTGTAGCACTGTAAAACATTTATTTGTGTAATTTGAAAGATTTATCTTGTTTATGACCTGTTACAGAGGTCAGGTTTTTTTGCTTGGTTGGAAGCAAGGTCGGAGCCAGGATTGATCTGCAGTGTGCGGGCGTGCACACAGGCGGGAAACAGGATGGCGAGCCAGACCCAGACCTTCACATCATCTTCTCCATCGCATTAGTGGGAAATCCTCTGTGTGGTGACTCGCTGCCAGAGCGGTAGGAGTGTCGGGCTTATGAACTGAACTGAACTGAACTGAAAACAGTTGAACAACTGATTTGAAGTGTCATACTTTTATTGGTATCTTGTTCATGATTTTGAATGTGTGATCCACTTGATTGATTGATTTGATTTGATTTTGATATTGATGTTGTTTTACCTGTAAAACAAAAAATAGAGTTAACTCAGGAAAAATAGGGGATTTAAAATAGGTTAACTTACCTGTTAATAATTATTGAAAAGACCGGTCTAATTTAATAAAAATAGACTGATTAAAATAGTTGATAACCTAGGTTGAAGAGAAAAATTTTATTACTTTATTACTAACCTTTTTTACCATACTTACCATAGTATTAAGACCTATTAAGACCTGTATTTTCTTTTTTTTAAATTTTTTTTTTTATGATGCATATTGTGAGTAAATTGCTGGCCTCTATATTAAAAACTACAGTCTCTGGTGTAATCATTCTTTGCTCTCCACTCCTTAGAGCCTAGAACTGGTCCAGTGGCGCAGTAAGAGGTTTGATACCGGTGCTACATAATGATTTTAAAAAGTCGTATAATGGTAGCTACGCCCATGATTATTATAATCACTGAAGCAGAGGGAGCTCAGCTCCTGCTGGCTGTACTGCCGAGGTGAGGAGGTGGAGCTGAGCTCCGGAGGGCTCTGGCCCAATTTAATCTCTGGTTGTTACTGACTCACACTTCAGTTCCAAATTCATGTGATCAATGTCAAGCTGACTGGACAGACCAAGACTTAAATTTAATGTGGTCCCTAGAAATGAATCTTAATTAGTTGGCGACCCCTTTTGCCAGTGCCACCTTCAGGCCCAACTTCCACGTCTACACAAAGTGTTTAATAAGCACAAATACATTTTTATGGACTCTGCTTTAGACCTGTTTTTGGTGATCCCGTAACCTTATCGCTATTTTTTGTTTCTGTTAATTATTCAATGAAATAATACATACATTACATACATTATCTGCTTATACTAGGGTCGCGGGGGGTCTGAAGCCTATCCCAGCTGACATTGGGCGAGAGGCAATGAAATAATAAATATATTACATTATATCAAGCTTGTTTTTTTTATACTGTTAACCTATTGTCCATGAAACTTAACACTTCCTACAAAGATATTTCACATTAAAAGCCTTCACGTGGATCAGAAGACACAATAACTCTCATTTCTGGTAGGTAAGTGTTGACTTTTATTGGATGTTGCTAAATGCCAACAAAAGCAAAGCAGTAGAGTCACGTGACCATCGCGAGGGATGTAGACGCTTCGTTTCGTCGCTCCTCAGAACCCCCCAATATTTAAGCATTACTTTCATACCCAACGCTACTTTTTAAGCTCTCGGTTAATTTTTCTGTTTTGTGGAAGCTTTGTGCACACCAAGATGGCAGCAAGTTCGAAAAAAACCACAAACAAACAGCTGGCAACAGCTCGTTTAGCCGACAACGTGGAGCTCGCCGAGCTAGTTAAGCTAGCAGTTGCAGAAGCTATCAAGGAGGTGTAGTATCAAATTTTGGGGGATGCAGCTATTTTTCTGACTGTTAGATATTCTGAAACTAGTTTTAGTTTCTATTCTCTGATTCCTTTGTGTTTTGCATTTCTGGCTTTGGGTGACAAGTACATAACGGGTATAACTGCTGAAGTACTAAAAACATTGCAATATACAATATTTACTGGTAACTGGAAACATTTTTAATCAATACTAATCACTGAAAGAAGAACCCCTTGTACAAGGTGAAGTTGATTGAAAAGAAACATGATTTGAAACAATATAATCTTTTGAACGTTGAAATGCACATATAACCACACAGAGTGTTGTATGCTATATAAAATGCACCGTGGTTTGACTTGATGTGAGCACAAGTTTAATGAAGTAACGAGCACTTGACCTTTGACATGATTTAGAGTGTGAGCACATGTTTAATGAAGTAAAAAGCACAAGATTTTAGTATGATCAAGTTTGAAATTGCATGTGTGACTTATAACAGTGTGAAGTATATTAAACTTTTAAAAAAATATAGTTAGAAAGCCCTGTGACATAATGGTGTAAGAAAAAGTAATAAAGAGGTTTTAAAAAATAGTATAAAGTACGAAACCAAACATAATGGTGTAATTTGGCGAAGAATAACACAAAAGAAAGTATATCGGCCTTGACAGACCATGGACAGTAGGTGTAAAGCAAGACACAGGTAGAATGGAAAATCCCTAGAATTTGGGCCTTGGAAAGTACCCAGAAGATCCACCTGTGGGGAAAATTACACCATTATGTCATAGTGAAAGTTGGATGTTCATAGGCTGGACGTATGGAAACAGGCAGGACTTATATAATTTGCATACAGATATAAAAGAGAACGCCTGAGCAGGTGAATTCAGTCTAGGACTTCAGGACTCGGGCTCTTGTTGTCTGTAAAGATAATAAAGAGTTCTTTCTGCTGCCAACCCTGATGAATCCTGTGTGTTATTGCCTACTGAAGTAGAGTAACACCTTTGGACTTAATTTGGACCTTAAATTAGAAAAGTTGCTATCCAGTCAGCTGAACAAGGACGACAACAGAGGCTATCCCCACGCTCGTGGAGGATGTGGTGTCTCAGCTGACAAACCTTCTCTGTCTGACAATGAATCAGAATTACTCAATACCCCCATTTCTCTAGAAGAGTTGAGGAAGGCTCTTGTTAATATGAAAAAGGGCAAATCCCCAGGGTGGGATGGAATTCCACCTGAGCTATACCTTACTTTCTGGGATGTACTGGGCAAACCACTCTTGGATATGTTTAATACAGCCATTAATAAGGGTGCATTTAATTCTAGCACTAACACAGCTATAATTACAGTCCTGCCCAAACCGAATAAAGATTTAACTAAATGTGGTAATTACAGACCTCTCTCCTCGGTTCTATCGTTGGACGCTGAAAAAGCGTTTGACTGGTTAGAATGGGAATATCTCTGGACAACGTTGGACAAATTTGGACGAGGTATGCATTTTATTCATATGATTAAGGTTTTATACGCAAATCCCTCAGTAATGGTCAGTATAGGCCACATCTGCTCTGCCCAGTTCCCAGTATAAAGGGGCACTCGCCAGGGCTGCCCCCTTTCACCCCTACTTTTTGCTCTTTCCCTCAAGCCACTGGCGCAGAAAATAAGACAAAATCCATCAGTTCATCCCATCACTTTTTGTAACACAGAGCATCGTATATCCTTGTACGCTGATGACATCGTTCTTTATGTAGGCAGTGCTGGTTCCTCAATCCCACATTTGCTTTCCTCTTTTGATACATTCAGCTTACTCTCTGGATACAAAATTAACTGGACAAAGTCAACGCTGATGCATTTAAACTCAGCTGCAATTCAAGTTCCCCTGCCCTCCCATATACCAGTAGTTAAAAGCTTTAGATATCTTGGAGTTGAAATTTTCAAGGTATATACAGTCAGATAGAGAAGGACTTTGAGTGCTGGTCGAATCTTCCAAATTCACTTCAAGCCCGAATAGCAGTAGTTAAAATGGATATACTTCCTCGTGTTAATTTTTACTCTTCTATGATCCCTCTTGCTCCCCCTTTGGGATATTGGGATAAACTTCAGTCATTAGTTTCTAAGTTCATATGGAAAGGAAAGAGACCATGCCTAAAACTCACAACTCTCCAGCGAGACAAGACACTAGGGGGGCTAGCTCTGCCAGATTTTAAAATCTACTTCTGGTCTTATGTGCTACGCCCTCTATCTACATGGTTCAACCCTAGTTCCTCTGTTTCTCGGAGACCAATTGAGGAGAATATTGCACTACCTTGCAGGTTGCAAGACCTGGTGTATGCTAACATACCATTGAAAAAAGCCAAATTACGTTTGGGCCCTGTTATTTCATTTCTACTAGAGATGTCAAACTCGGATCCTTTTAGGGATTCAAATCTTTCTGATTCAATCACTAAACAGATCCGGATCTTATGATTAATTTGAGTCATTTGTCCATAAGCATATAAATTCTACCAGTGAAACACAAGCCTGTCTGTCTTAGGGTACAGTCGAATAGTCAAAGAAATTAGCTCCTAAGTCCTTTCCTAACCACTGTTCCTTGACCTCGATAGAAAACATCATGAGGTCAAAGAAAAATGTGAAGTAGAATTCATAAGGAGTTAGGAGAACACGACCGCAGTGTTCAGAGAATCCGACTGCACTTACACTAGACTACGTCATTATGCAACGGCGAATGTTATTGATGTGACCTGTGGTAAAACTACAGATGTAGCAACTCAAAAGTTCTCGTGTTTCCATGACGGGTGTGTGACTGGTCCTTGACTGGTCCTTGAACGGTCCTTGACTGGTCCTTGACAGGTCCTTCGCAGGTCCGTGACGGTAATGTGGTCCCCCACGATGACATAGTCAGTGAGGCCCCGACTGGAAACGCCCATAAGCAACCTGGGTGAAAACAGATACAGATACGCTGGGGACGCTGGGGTGAGCGGGTAGCCGATCAGCTGAGACAGAGCACAATCATGGATGTGGCTAGTGGTGCATCGGATCATTGTTGGTCTGTGATCCGTTCAGATCGCTCCCCACAGACCGGCACCAAGTGGTCCGTGGATCGGTTGATGGAAAAAAAAAGTTGTGATAAGATAACACTGAGGCACCGCTGCAGCCGCTCGTATCTGCAGCTCTATGTCGACACAACAACAACAACAACAACAACAACATGCCCCCCACCTCCCCTTCCAAATAAACATGATAATATGGTATGGTAAAAATATGGTAATGGCAGATCAGGAGCGAGCGAGAGAGAGAGTGCGCGAGCGCGAGAGAATGGTAAATGGTAAATGGACTGTACTTATATAGCGCCTTTCTAGTCTTCCGACCACTCAAAGCGCTTTACATTACATATCTCATTCACCCATTCACACACATTCATACACTGATGGCATTGGCTGCCATGCAAGGTGCCAACTGCTCATCAGTTTGAGGAGCTAACCATTCATACACATTCACACACAGATGGCACAGCCTTCAGGAGCAATTTGGAGTTCAGTATCTTGCCCAAGGACACTTCGACATGCAGACTGGAGGGGATCGAACCGCCGATCATCTGATTAGTGGACGACCCGCTCTACCTCCGAACCACAGCCGCCCCCTGTAATGTATGATCTACATTACTGTATAATCTCAAAAGTAGATCAAACAGGAAATAGGACAAGAAGGGCCGTTTGTGTTTTTTTGTAATATATTTATTTTTTCATTTGATTTGAGTGTGTTCATGAACAGGGGAGTGACTCATTGACTGTGTTTTCATTTTTGTTCATCCCATAGGTTAAATCCCCCATAAATAAATTGAACCATAAATGAAACTCCATGAAGCAACAACTTTTTTTCTGAATTTCCATTTAAAGAGGAAGAATAACAACAGTAATAATACCTCCTGTTGAATATTTGATCACAGTTTGATCGTTGTGAATCGCCATTTAAAGAGGAAGAATAACTGGTGATTAACAGCCTTTTGGAAGATTTTTGCAGTTGTGCAGGTATTGCATGCTTTAGGCCAGGTAAGCCCTACAAACACCTCATTAGCATTCTCATTGCTCAACCTTTAGTTTGCACTTAATGGGCTTTTTGGTCTCCCAGTGTCACACAAATCACAGGAAGAGCAGCAAGAACTTCTTTTTTTAATTTTTATGTAGACTGATACACACTCAGCAAAGGCAAGCAAATCAAACAAAAAATAGTATAATAATAGATATATATATCCAATTATTTAAAAAAAAAATTTTTTGGAACACGTTGTCGTTTAGCAACAGTAGCCATGGCGCTGAATACCCGCACAAATGCAAAAATCTAATCACCCGTAATTCTTCCTCTTTAAATGGAAATTCACAAAAAGCAGCAATGAGAATGCTAATGAGGTGTGTAAACTATGTCATCTCCAGGTAGAACAACTGTAAAAAAATTCTGTGAGAGAAGCACCATCTCCTGGTCATACCCTGTAATTCAATGAATAGGTGGAGTTACAGTAAAAAATAGACACGCCCAGAAGAAGGAGGGGGTCACTCCAGCCGCTGGAACTTGGCTGGAACTTGGCTGGAAGACGGCAGCCATTCAGCTGGCTTTCAGCTTGAAGGGGAACTTTTGAGTTGCTACTCCTCTACAAAGTTCAGAAGATGGACTACAAAACGCGCATCTGAGATATTTACTAGATACTCCCTGTGCGCTCTTAGCATGTAGTTTAATGCAGGAAATATAAACGTGGACAACCCCGTGAAAAATAGGACTTCATTATCAATGTCAGAATTCAAATAATAAATGAACATTGTCCACCTGTGAGGAGGACGGTGGCACCGAGACAAACCCGGGTTCGACGGCGACCGGGCACGGCGGAACGTGGGAGCGCCAGACGAGGAAGAGAGAGAGGAAGGCCTGTTGGATTCGGGGAGGGGTGAAGCACGCTTCGCCTCTCCGGCCAGATAAGTACCTCTCTAAAAACGCAACACTCGCCACCTCAAGAGAACTAGCTAACTGATTGTAGCCATCCCATGCCCTTAGCTTTTATTTGAGTTCCCTGATTTGGTGTGGTTTATTTTGTTTGATTTGTTTTGCACGCAACGTTTTTTTTGATTTCGTAATTGACTTTGGGCGTTTTGGGGGGTGGCATAATCAGGCTGCGCTGGGGACTGAGGAGGGTGCATGCAGGGCAGGAGTCGGCGTGCTAGGCTGCTAACGCTGCTTCTTTTTACACCCAGGCGCCCATATATCGTCCCTCAGCCGTTGTCGATGTTCCACGCACCAGGAGAGAGGCCACTGCCGTCCGGACTACACTATTTTAGACTTTTAAACAGTTTTATTCTTTGTTTCTATTAATAAATTTTATTGTTTTTACCTTGGTTGACTGGCTTGTTGATTGGCAGGGTGCTCCTCAGTAAAACTCGGGTTTTAAATCGGCGGCTTCACACCCCCATCACACAAGTTATGGCAAGGATATATGATTAATAATCAACGGTAACTTCATGATGATCTGCAGGACGCTGGATGTTACAGTTACAAACAGTTTTTACTCTGTGTGTGAATGCAGCTCCACAGTCAGAACACACTTCATGATTTTCAAATTTTCTTCAAGTTTTTACATCACGTCAACACGTATGTTTATATTCACACGCTCTCTCTGCTGCAGGCTGCATCACACTGTTTAAATACATTAATGTTTTCTTTCTTATGTCTGGTTGTGAATGACTGAACGGTGCGCAAGGAATTGTGGGATGGCATTACCTGGTCCGGTGTATCCTATGCTAAAGGAGATAATAAAGGAAGCATTGAAGCTCCTTTCCTTAACAGTTTGAGAATTCGAACAGCTCTTATCATGGTGGCTACGTTAATACTACCGGGTCATTTCACTCAGTTAGGAAGGTTCCTAAGCAAATTTGACTATTCGACCGCACCCTTAGACTACAAATAGGCTAAATAACTTCAAATTTGAGAGCTATTATACGAGTAGGGCAGTCTACTGTTTGTACGTTTGAAATTCTGATGCAGGAAATAAAACTTTGCATTTTCATCTTATTAAAAAATTCTCTAACGTTAATTATGAGGCTATAAGTAGTTCACAATGTTTTTATTTAGCTGCATTATACTCAACTGACACAAATACAGTATTTTCATAACTCACAGTCAGCATCACTCATTCAACTGTAAATACAGTAAATGACATCATAGAAACGTGGCGAATATAACTCCATAATTAATCAAATCAAATCAAATCAAATCAAATTTTATTTGTATAGCCCAAAGTCGTAAAATACATTTTGCCTCGGAGGGCTTCACAATCTGTACAGGGAGTGACACCCTCTGTCCTTAGACCCTCGGTTCGAGTGAGGAAAAACTTGCCCACAAAAAACCCTTTTAACAGGGAAAAAAGTGGAAGAAACCTCAGGAAGAGCCACAGAGGAGGGATCCCTCTCCCAGGACGGACAGACGTGCAATAGATGTCACGTGTACAGTCAACAAGTCAGCAGAAACATTTTGTACAATTACAATGAAAAATGACAATGGATTACAATGAATGATAAAATTATTACAGTAGCAGTAGAACCTGTGATAGAGATAGAGAGACACAGATGCACAGCAGCAGCGAATTATTAACTAAGTTACTATAAACTGTAATGGAGATATGGTAACATTGATGACAGTAATAATATATGTAGTGGACGTCATGCAGGACCACAGCAGCAGTCACGATCCACGAGAACCTGCTGGACGAGACAGCACAGAAACTCTGGAGAAGTTTAGTTAGTAAGATGCATTAATGTACATGTATGACAGACATGTATGTTTACAGATGGTGGTGGTGATGGTGAGAGAGAGAGAGAGGGTTTTCAGTAAAGGGAGATGTGACTGCATCTTCAACCAATACCGTGCCTGGCTAGGCATAACCCTGAAAGGGGGAGTCCCCCGGCAGTTTAGTCCTATAGCAGCATAACTAAGGGATCACCTGAGCCAGCCCTAACTATAAGCTCTATCAAAAAGGAAAGTCTTAAGTCTACTCTTAAAAGTGTTGACCGTGTCTGCCTCCCGAACCCAAAATGGTAGTTTGTTCCACAGAAGAGGAGCTTGATAGCTGAAAGCTCTGGCTCCCAATCTACTTTTGGAAACTATAGGAACCACAAGGAACCCAGCATTCTGAGAGCGCAGTGTTCTAGAGGGGTAGTAAGGTACTATGAGCTCTTTTAGATATGATAGTGCGTGACCATGAAGAGCTTTGTATGTAAGGAGAAGAATTTTAAATTCTATTCTAGATTTAACAGGTAGCCAACACTGTAAAAAAAAAAAAGTAATTTTACAGGAAATATTCTGTAATTTTTTACAGATTTTTCCTGTTTTCCAATAAAACAATGAAATGCCAGTCGATTTACAGATATTTTTTTGTAATTTTAGGTTTTATGTTTAAAATTACAGTTAATAACCATAATGTAAGATTACATTAATATTATGTTTTTTAATGACAATTTATTGTATTTGTACATCTTTAACTGTAATTTTACATACAATTTTCTGTATGTTTTTACAGGTTTATCACCATTTTCCATAAGACAATGTAATAACTGTAAATTAACAGATACTATACTAGTAATTGAAATATTTACCTTTAGAATTACATGTAATTACCAATAATATAATATTACATTATTACTATGTTTTTTTAAGGTAATTTAACATGTTTCTTTCATATTCAAATGTAATTTTACATAAAATGTGATGTAATTTTACAGATCTTTCCTGATAATGATAATGAAGAAATGTACATAAAATTACAGAAATCTGTAGTGTTTTCCATAAAATTGCAGGTCATTAAGCATGTGTGTTAAGGTGATTTTATGTTGTTGTTTTTTTTAGAGGTAATGAGTAGTATTTGTACAAACACAAAAGTAATTTACTGTATATTACTGTATAAAGACTATTTAAAATATATTATTTTACAAAAAGTGCACTTTAAATAATGTATATTATTGTATTTATTTTCATTAGAAAAGCACTTCATTCACTTCATGCAATCAGACTATTCAGATTCAAATTTCAAAGTTGGTGCCTATTTCCAGTTTGCTTCGTCCTGCCCATAACGACCAACCGCCAAGTTTGAAGAGACAAATAGTTGGAATTAGCGCTAGTGTCCTCCAGTCAGGTTCGTAGTGGGCATGTCATGAGTCAATTACGTGAAAGACGTGCCCTCATGGGCATTGGGCGCGTGATCTTCAAGGAGGATGTATGAGACAGCCACAACGGACATTGTCAACCAAACGCCGTTTGAGGTAAGTGTCCCAGATAACGCATGTGAACAATATTTTAATTCATTTTCGTACCTCGAGTGGACAGCCTTGAAGCTAACATTAGCATACCTCTGATAAATTGTTACCATCACATAAGCTATTAGCTGTTAGCAGATAGCTATCGTTTCGTATGGTTTTGTGACTAAGTGACTGATGGCAGCCAGGTCATTTTATTTGACAGCTGAAGTATTAATTGTTAACGCGCGCTTTCAGTCAAAGCCTTTTCTAACATGGCCAGAGGTTAGTCGTAATTGTGTTGCTCTCTGCTGATGTATGTTCATAAAAGTTGTTATCCTGATTTGAATGCGGTCAAACTGCTGTATGCTGCTCTGTGTAATGTCCCACTCGTCCTGCATGAGTCCTGCAGAGACTTCAAATCAAATCAAATCAAATTTTATTTGTATAGCCCAAAGTCGCAAAATACATTTTGCCTCGGAGGGCTTCACAATCTGTACAGGGAGTGACACCCTCTGTCCTTAGACCCTCGGTTCGAGTGAGGAAAAACTTGCCCGCAAAAAACCCTTTTAACAGGGAAAAAAGTGGAAGAAACCTCAGGAAGAGCCACAGAGGAGGGATCCCTCTCCCAGGACGGACAGACGTGCAATAGATGTCACGTGTACAGTCAACAAGTCAACAGAAACATTTTGTGTAATTACAATGAAAAATGACAATGGATTACAATGAATGATAAAATGATTACAGTAGCCGTAGAACCTGTGATAGAGATAGAGAGACACAGATGCACAGCAGCAGCAAATCATTAACTAAGTTACTATAAACTGTAATGGAGATCTGGTAACATTAATGACAGTAATAATATATGTAGTGGACGTCATGCAGGACCACAGCAGCAGTCACGATCCACGAGAACCTGCTGGACGAAAGAGCACAGAAACTCCGGGGAAGAAGTTTAGTTAGAAAGATGCATTAATGTACATGTATGACAGACATGTATGTTTACAGATGGTGGTGGTGATGGTGAGAGAGAGAGGGAGAGAGAGAGAGAGAGAGAGAGAGAGAGAGAGAGAGAGAGGGTTTTCAGTAAAGGGAGATGTGACTGCATCTTCAACCAATAACATGCCTGGCTAGGCATAACCCTGAAAGGAGGAGTCCCCCGGCAGTATAGTCCTATAGCAGCATAACTAAGGGATGACCTGAGCCAGCCCTAACTATAAGCTCTATCAAAAAGGAAAGTCTGAAGTTTACTCTTAAAAGTGTTGACCGTGTCTGCCTCCCGAACCCAAAATGGTAGTTTGTTCCACAGAAGAGGAGCTTGATAGCTGAAAGCTCTGGCTCCCAATCTACTTTTGGAAACTATAGGAACTACAAGGAACCCAGCATTCTGAGAGCGCAGTGTTCTAGAGGGGTAGTAAGGTACTATGAGCTCTTTTAGATATGATGGTGCCTGACCATGAAGAGCTTTGTATGTAAGGAGAAGAATTTTAAATTCTATTCTAGATTTAACAGGTAGCCAATGCAAGGAAGCCAAAATGGGAGAGATGTGATCTCTGATCTTGGTTCCTGTCAGAACACGTGCAGCAGCATTCTTGACTTGACTTGAGATCTAAGTTTTTTAATTAGTTTCGTTCTAGCATTAGCATGCTAAGTTAGCCTGCTCACTGCTGTCTTCCCTCGCTACAGTCTGCTCTGTTTTCACCAGGAGAGTTTATTTCTGTCTATCGCCACAGGTGTGGAGATGTTTGTTCGTTTGTGTTTCAATAATGTTTTGAGTGTTAATCTCTGGGTCTGCCCTGTACAAGTTGTTGATGCTAAATTATACAGATGCCTGCTGAATGTGATATTAGTCCATTTGGATTTAAATGTTAAACTGAGGTAGTGACATGGGGGTTTTCTGGTTACCATATTAAGTTTGGTTGCCTAATTGTTTAATCTATTTTTTTTTAAAAGCAGAATTACAGATGTCATTTATTTTTGTTTCCTGTTGAACTTAAATACTGAAGCATTGAAAGCAGAAACTAACCTGTTTAAAGGACTAATTTGTGTTATTTTTTGTAATTTAATTTTACTGTGCAAAATTGATTATTTTATTGTAACATTTAATAAGTTAAAAAGCCTTTTCTAGCTCACACACAGCTCACGATTTCTGTGTGTTTCTGTTTGTCACCACAGTTGCCAAGTAAAGACTTAGAGATCCAGTCCTGACTCCTGCGTCTCCTTTCCAACTCAGGACACAACAGACAAGACATACAATGGAGACGGGTTACATATATTTAATATATGATAGATGATGACTCCCAGTGATAATGACTACTCAACCCAATGAAACACAACAAAGACTGTGGTTCACTAGAGTGGAATTACTGTCCTATTTCCATGGAGATGGTAAGGACAAATAACATTTTTCCAATCCATCTTTCCAAGTGTTATCAGGATCTATGATTGACATGTTTAATGTTTTAATTTGAGCAAATCTTACTTTTAAGAATATAATGTTGATAGGAGTAGAGTAATGTGCTGAGTGTAATCTGTAAAGAGAATATTTATCACTCTTTATTTCTGCTCTTCTGTGTCTCTCTTAGTTTGGAAGTAAAGTGGCACATTGTTGGCTTTGCTAGAAATGCTCAGTGGCTTGTGGATCACAAGGCAGGCCCCAGCAGCCAACCAAGTGAACAGACCCCAGCAGCCAACCAAGTGAACAGACCCCAGCAGCCAACCAAGTGAACAGACCCCAGCAGCCAACCAAGTGAACAGACCCCAGCAGCCAACCAAGTGACAGTTTGAAATGATCTGACAAGTTTCTCACACACAGTATGTATTGCCCAAATTGAATGTATTCTAAAATTATTTTTACATTTGTTTCATTTGCAAGAAATAGTTACAAAGTTTAATGGCCATGACCTAAGTCCAAATATTGCTGATCGTCTTCATAAGCTGCTCGTGTGCTTCACAATTGTGGAACAGAGTCCAGGTCCCAATATACATTCATTGCAATTGGGAAAAAGGCCTCAAAATTACTCTTATTGCACATAACAGGCAATAAGTAGATTCTGCTAGTTACAAAAACCTATGTAATTATGTCAAATTTTAATCGCCATCCCATAGGGGTACGTTGCTTTTTCACTGCGGTGAAAAAATAATCCATACCATACATACACAAAGTTGACTTACCTTATAACAAATGTAGACATCCTTGTTTATCTTCTTTACGTTGAGTTGACTGTGGTCTAACACACAGCTTAATCCACCAGAGACATTTAGCTCTGTTTAGATGTGGTTTAGGGAATGGGATGTCGGGGATGAAATATACCCCATCGCCTAGCCTCTCAGGACACCTTGTATCAGAGTTTTATTACCCCTGCACATCCCTTTTGATGGCTTCTGGATGAAACCAGGTCCATCTGTCTCCAAAAGTTGTGTATAGCAACTTGTATCTTGAGAAATTGCTTTGACACTTAGCTGCTATGCTAACGGCTGCTATGAGAGCATGGTCAGACTGAGTAATGCAGTGAAACGAAATGGCAATTCTGTCTGAGTATCAGGCTAGCAATGCATTGAGTTGAGTATGTGCAGTCAGCTCACACTGCATACTCAAAAATTCTTGATAATTTAGTGCGGGCATTTCTTGCATACATAATCTACATTATTATTATTATTATGCAGCTGAAACATTACATACTCAGTCTGACTTACTTAGTATGAATAGTACATTAGTAATACAGTATGATGGACAGCATGACAGCTCCTCCAGTGAAGCCAAAACATCTCAATCTCCCCCTGGTGGCTGGCTGTAGTATAGGACATAAAGTCGGCCCTCTCCATGTTGTCAAGTGGAAAAAAACAAAAAACAAACTCAAGGTACACATAATTTTTTTTTTTTTTTTTTTGTAGGTAGGTAAGTAGTTCTTATGCTGATGTTACTTATAGATGAAAGATGTTTCTGTTTCCAGTTTTGTCCTGCAATTAATGTATATGGAGGTCTAGTCAATGTAACTTACTTGTAGAGCACAGGAGCAGCTGCTGAAGAAGCTGCTCAATATTTTGGACAGTACAACATAAAAGTTATGAATATCACTTTAAAGGATAAAACTGGTGTAGTGTTTACTTATTGTAAACATGGCCTGTGAAAAGAGCAAAATCTGCAATGCTTTTCTGTTAATAACTATGGTCCATCTATCCACTGCCAGAAATATATATTCCATATCATGTAACTATTTGAACTCCATGGTATTCAAAAATAAAACAAGTCACAGATTTGCAAATTTTCTTTGGTCTGCACAGCTTTTTTTTTTTTTTTAAACAATGTTTTTCAAGATAACATGATTACAGTATGATTATACTGCGAGTGTCATGTTTTGAAAAAGTTGATCATAGATTGTTGCTTATGCCCATGCAGTAGAATAGGAGGGGGCTTTCCAGTGTTACTGGATGGGCGGGGCAGGGAGCTATCTGGTTTCTGCTATTAGGGATTGTGACTGAAAACATGTCATTTGGGCCCAGGGTTCAAAATATTGAAATACCCCTATTTCTTTTTTTTTTCATATAAAAACAATATTTTGGAAGTAAAACACTATATTGAACAACTATATAAAGTAACTGCTGAATACCTTACATTTACAGAGATTGCCTTAGCTGTTTTAATGTGTAATGACTTACTATCCTTGTTTTTCTGTCAAACAGTATTTGTTCAGTTTACTAAAATGATTGTTTAATACCCTAAATTTACAGATATTATCTTTAAATATACCTATTAATGTATTTTGATGTACAGTGTTTAATTTTCCATTGTCCAATTCACTAAAATAACTAATACTGTAAATGTGCAGAAATTCCTATTTGATTAAAGGTACATATTTGTTTATACATTGTGTCATTGTTGTTTTACTTGGGGAAACCACAATTATGCAGCAAATCAGTGTAGGTGGACAAAACGGTTTCATGAAATGACTACTAAATACCCCTAATTTACAGGGACTGGCCTTAAATGCAGCTATTTTTGATGTATTTTTAATGTACTCTGCTTTTTTTCCCACTGTCCAATGAACATTTTTAAATCTTGTAATTCTTTAAAATTATAGATTAATACTGTAAATGGGCAGACATTTATCGTTGGTTTAATGCATTTATAGCATTGTTATACATTATTTCTCAGTCATTGTACATGAAAGAACAATATTTAAACAGGAAATTACTCTAGATAGATGAGGCCATTCCATGAAAAAAATACTAAAATACCCTTAATTTACAGGGACTGGCCTTAAATGTAGCTATTTTTGATGTATTTGTAATGTATTTAGCTTGTTTTTCCACTGTCTAATGGTTGTTTTTTAATATACTAATTCTGTAAAATGACAGATTAATACTGTAAATTTGCAGACATTTATCTTTAGTTTTATGAACCTAGTTCGTTTTTATATGTTACAACTTTGTTATTGTACATGGAAAAAATAGTATTTTACCATGAAATTACAGAGATTAATCTGAAAGTTATCTTATTTTAATGTTTTTTGACATAATATGTATGTTACTTTACAGTATAATGGGCATTTATTAACTATAATATACTGTATTTTAATTAATTTTGACTGTAAAATCTACTCTGTATTTTTACAGTTGTTGTATGTAGTTCTGTGATCCAGTTATTTACTGTAATTTTACGGTATCCGTTTGGAAACTTTGCTGCCAGTGCTTTTACCGTTTTTTTACAGTTTTTTTTTTACAGTGAATGCAAGGAAGCCAATGGGAGCGATGTGATCTCTGATCTTGGTTCCTGTCGGAACACGTGCAGCAGCATTCTGAATTAGCTGCAAAGTCCTCAGAGACTTATTGGAGCAGCCTGATAACAATGAGTTACAATAGTCCAGCCTAGAAGTAACAAATGCGTGGACTAGTTTTTCTGCATCTGCTTGAGATACAATGCGTCTGATTTTGGTAATGTTACGTAAGTGGAAGAATGCAGTCCTGGAAATGTGTTTTATGTGGACATTAAAGGACAAATCCTGATCAAAAACAACTCCAAGATTCTTTACGGTGGAGCTGGAGGCCAGGGTGATCCCATCTAGAGTAACTAAGTCTCTAGAAAGAGAGGTCATCCAACTTTTTATATCCTTAAGGCATGCTTGGAGTTTAGTTAACTGATTGGTTTCATCAGGCTTGATCGATAAATATAATTGGGTGTCGTCGGCATAACAATGAAAATTAACGGAGTGATTCCTAATAATATTCCCTAGATGAAGCATATATAAACTGAATAGAAGTGGTCCAAGTACAGAACCTTGTGGGACTCCATGACAAACTTTGGTATGCATGGAGGATTCATCATTGACATGAACAAACTGAGAACGATCTTCCTTTGATGCCAATTTGATGTTCCAGTCTCTGTAAAAGAATTTGATGGTCAATGGTGTCAGATGCGGCACTAAGATCTAACAGGACAAGTACAGAGATGAGTCCTTTGTCTGATGCCATTAGGAGGTCGTTTGTAACTTTGACTAGTGCGGTCTCTGTACTATGATGCACTCTAAATCCTGACTGAAAATCCTCATATAAACTGTTCTTATGGAGAAAGTCACACAGCTGATTGGCTACAGCTTTCTCAAGTATCTTAGAGAGAAAGGGAAGGTTTGATATCGGTCTGTAATTGGCTAAAACCTCTGGATCTAGAGTGGGCTTTTTAAGAAGAGGTTTAATTACAGCTACTTTAAAGGACTGTGGTACATATCCTGATAATAAAGACAGATTAATCATATCCAATAAAGAAGGGCTAACTAGAGGTAAAACATCCTTGACCAGCCTGGTTGGGATGGGATCTAAGAGACAGGTTGACAACTTAGATGAAGAAATTATTGAAGTTATTTGAATGTGGTCGATGGGAGAAAAACAGTCTAAATATATATCAGGTTTTACAGCTGTTTCCAAACTTGCTGTATCAGAATGCAAGTCAGTGCCTGTTGAGGGTAAGAGGTGATGAATTTTGTCTCTAATAGTTATAATTTTATCATTAAAGAAGCTCATGAAGTCATTACTAGTTAGACCTAAAGGAATAGATGGCTCAATAGAGCTGTGGCTCTCTGTTAGCCTGGTTACAGTGCTGAAGAGAAACCTGGGGTTGTTCTTATTTTCCTCTATTAATGAAGAGTAGTAGGCTGCTCTGGCACTACGGAGAGCCTTCCTGTATGTTTTAAGATTATCTTGCCAGACTAAACGAGATTCTTCCAGTTTAGTGGCACGCCATTTGCGTTCAGATTTACGTGCCTCTTGCTTTAAGTTGCGAGTCTGCTGGTTATACCATGGTGCTAACCTCCTTTGTTTAATTATCTTCTTTTTCAGAGGTGCAATAGAGTCTAGAGTTGTTCGTAATGAGCCTGTAGTACTATCAACAAGATGATCTATTTGTGAGGGGCTAAAGGAAGCAGACAAGTCCTCTGCTACATTGAGACAAGTCATTGAATTCAATACTGAAGGAATCACTTCCTTAAATTTGGCTACAGCACTATCAGATAAACATCTGCTGTAGGAGTTTCTGCCAAAAGGCTTATAGTCCAGTAATATGAACTCAAAGGTTATTAAAAAATGGTCAGACAGAAGAGGATTCTGTGGAAAGACTATTAGATGATCAATTTCAATGCCATATGAGAGAACAAGATCAAGAGTGTGGTTCAGACAATGAGTCGGTTTATTTACACTCTGACAGAAGCCAATTGAATCTAACAAAGAGATAAACGCAGTATTAAAACTATCATTGTGGTTGTCCACATGAATATTAAAATCACCTACAATAATTACTTTATCTGTTTTAAGGATCAAGCCTGATGCAATTTCAGATAAAAATTCAGAGTAAGGACCAGGAGCACGATATACTGTAACAAATAAAATTGGCTGTAATGTATTCCTGGTTGGGTGAGTAAGGCTAAGAACAAGACTTTCAAATGAATTATAATTTAGTTTAGGTTTAGGATTTATTAATAGACTTGAGTCAAATATGGCTCCAACTCCACCACCTCAACCAGTACTTCGAGGAATATGAGTATGACTGGGAGGAGTGGATTCATTTAAACTAACATATTCATCCTCCTGCAGCCAGGTTTCAGTAATACAAAATAAATCAATATCATAATCAGATATTAATTCATTGACTAAAACAGCTTTAGAGGACAATTACTGACAACATATTAAACTAAAACATAATGCTGCAAAATAAAATGCTCCTCTCACAGTGTTTAGGCTATTTTAGCCTAGCCTCTAAAGTTTATTCACACTTTATTGTGTTAAATCAAGTGCAGTGAATAAGAGCATTATTAATAACGACAAATAATGCTGCAGTTAAAATTACGTTAATTTCGTTACATCCCTCTTACATTGTTTTTAGCGTATGAGCTATAATAGCCTCAGCTACATAAAACAAGTGTTTGTGTTTTAAATAAAGTTTCTATCATCTTGGTTATTGCTGTATTTTTCTTCTTACATTTGACTGGAGGAAGTCTTTTTGACGACACAACTCCGTGAAGTCCATCCAAGTCTGAATCTGCCTCGTCGTTTCACACTGTACGGAGGAAAAGATCCAGTCGACTCGGTTGAATCCGTGAATCATCTGGGTCTGCTGGATCGGCGAGCGATCCGCTGGTCTCCTGAGTCTTTTGAGTCTTTTGAGTCTTTTTGTTCTCGCGTGTTTTCGGCTCCGTACGGATTTACTCGATGGATCTGAATCTGAATCTGAATCCAGGTCTGTGCTACTGAGTCTAAGTCTGCAGGAAGACCCGCTGATCCGCTGAGTCGTCTGAGTCTATCGGATCGGCGAGCGATCCGCGGCTCTCCTGAGTCTTTTGGTTCTTTTGATTCTTTTGATTCTCAGGTGTTTCCGGCTCTGTACGGATTTACTCGATGGATCTGAATCTGAATCCAGGTCTGTGCTACTGAGTCTGCTCTGCAGGAAGTTACACTGACCAGCGGTCAGCTCATCTGAGTTTCCTAATCCCGAAGCTATTCTAGCGGCGGAAACAAATGCTTTTGTCAACAACAATAGCGAGGCATGTTGTAATGAGATTGTACAGGTTAAAAGGAGAGGAGTGAATGGCACATTTTATTGTTTTAATTTGCATATGTGTGGCCCGCTGTTAGCAGATGTAGGACGGTAAAAGATCCGGGTTAATGGAGATTATGAGTCGTGAATCCTGATTCAGTTAGAGGATCCGGGTTAAAGATCCGGATGAATCGCGAATCATACACCACTAATTTCTACTCACATCTTACCGTACTGTAATGAAGCATGTTGGCACAGATTATAAATGGCATCATCACACACCGATTTTCAATAATTTCTCACTTCTTACTGGTAATATGCCCTTTTCATTTCCGCATTGGAAGAATAGGGGAGTGAATGTACTAAAAGATCTGTATAGTGTCCATGGTTTACAAGCTTTTAACGATCTACAAGCTGAATTTGATCTTCCAAGTTCATCTTTTTTCTTCTATATGCAGTTAAGATCAGCTATGCGGGCATATGGTGTCCCGTGGGGAACAGCTCTCCCCACACACCCTCTACGTAAGTTACTTGCCTCAGTAGGACCTACACGGGGGATGGTTTCTAAACTTTACAAATTCATTTCTGGACCCTATAAACCCTTACCAGTAGAGGGTATTTGGAATAGAGATTTAAATGAACTAAATGATAGAGAGATTTGCTGGGACACAGCGTGGAAAAATCTCAGTGGTACATCCAAAAACCCCAACCATCAGTTAATATACTGTAAGTATGTTCAGAGGATGTACCTCACTCCCAGAAGGCGTTCTATGAAGATCACCACATCTCTGAATTGTGATCTTTGCCCACTTAATGCCCAGGGGTCATTCTTGCATGTTTATTGGGAGTGCCCCAACGTGGTTAGATTCTGGAAGGAAATATCTCTCACTTTAAGTGACATTCTTAAGATCAGGATCCCAGTCTCCCCAGCCTTACTTCTGCTTAATGACGACTCTTCTTTAAATTTGTCCCTGCAGCATAGACGTATTCTTTGGGCCGGTCTCACAGCAGCCAAGAAGATGCTGGCCCTTAGGTGGCAACCGCCACATTCCTTGGCTTGGCTAGCCAATTCATTTCTCGAAATTGTTCTGATGGAGTGGTCTGTTGCCCGTACGCACGGGGCCAACCATAAGACTCTGCAGGCCTGGGAGGCAGCACACAAGTTAGTTAGACCTTGATTTTCTGTATCTATTTTTATTATATATCTGTTATATTTTTATTGGGGGGAGAGATCCTGGGTGGGAGGTTCATAGGGAGTCGCCTTGGGGGTTCTAATATTGCACCATTTTCATTAGTTTAATATATATTACCCCATAAATTTTGACAATAACAAGGATAGCCCCAAATAACAAAAATTGACAATGTCAGTAGCGGGCGTTTCCACCATTTGCCGCAATGACAGCTTGACAGCGACGTCTCATGCTCCTCACTAGCCTCATGATGTTGTTCTGAGGCAATGCATTCCACTCTTCCACAAGTGCTACATGCAGTTCTGCCAGGTCACGTGGGGGTGGGGTACGATCATCCAGTCTCTGCTTCAGCTAGTCCCAGACGTGCTCTATGGGGTTCAGGTCAGGGGACATTGCTGGCCATACCATATGAGGCACTCCGACTTCCTGAAGTCGAGCTGTGACAATTCTGGCACGATGTGGTGGAGCATTATCATCCATGAACAGAAAGTTGGGGGTGTGCTGGCGGGATTGGGGGATGATGATGGGTTCTATGATGTCTCTGAGGTAAGAACGTGCAGTGACTGAGCCATCTACAATAACCAAATCTGTTTTGCGCTGACTGGTGATGCCTGCCCAGACTGTTGCACCTCCTCCACCAAAGCGAACTCTGGTGTTGACCTCGGCGTATCGCTCACCTTGCCTTCTCCAGCAACGCTGACGACCATCATTTCTGTGCAAGGTGACCCGACACTCATTAGTGAACAGGACGGTAGACCACTGCTGCATTGTCCAGGTCACATGGTCTTGTGCCCACTGCAAACGTTCACGGCGGTGTCTTGGTGTCAGTGGAGTCACCTGCAACGGTCGTCTGGCATTCAAGCCAAAGCGGTTGCGAATGGTTTGTCTGGAAACCCTAGTACCCCTCACATCTTGTAAACAGGCCTGCAGCTGTGTGGCAGTTGCATAACGATGTCTGAGTGCATAGGTCCTTAGGTACTGGTCATCGTTGCGGTCTGTTACTCGTGGGACTCCACTCCTGGGTCTGTCACGAACTCTCGAAAACGAACTCACGAAAACACAAAATGAGGTGTGTCTATCACCCCAATACAATTGCCTCCCTATCCCAAAAATCTCTGAAGTGAAACAAACACCGTATGTATGAAATCCACTGAGTCTCTCACAATATCCCTAACTTATTGTGAGTAGTGTATATTGTACATTTTTTAATAAAAAATTGATCACAAAAAACAAAACCAAAGCGGTGAGTAACGACAGTGGAATTAATGTAGTGCTGTGGAAATGTATATTATGCTAAATTTACCATCTGAGCTAAGTGTGTCAGATTTAGGGCTCTATTTAAAGAATAGATATCGATATCACTCGATATCACTAAATCCTACACCTGGACCTCGAAGTGCCAGCGTAATTCTACCCCATTCAATGTGTACTTTGTGTAACTGAGAAATTGCTTATTTAATAATAAAAAATAAATGCAAAATTATACAATCATTTTGCATTTATTGTGATTGTATTTGAATCCATAGACTGATTGTTATATGTAGTTGTAGTGTGGTGGTACATGTGAAGAGCAGCAGGAAGAAATAGAGAGTTTCAAAAATCTTTTTTTTAATAATCGGGGCATTTTTTCTGTTTGCCAGGACGCTTGCATATTGAAAGCACACAGATGGTTTCAGTTTGCAGTGATTTCTAATCTGGTGCCAGCATTTGTCTTTGTTTTTGGCACCCAAGCTGTTTCATAGAGACATGGCTGTATCTTCAGGGCAAGCTCGAAACAAAGCAGGAAAACAAAATGGTGCTTTCTGTTTATTTGTGTTGTTTATTTTAAAAATCTATAACAGTGCAGCACACAGCTGGTATGTTTGTATTCATAACAAACCATCACAAATCAATAATGCATTCATTCTTGTTAATAGTTACATTATAATTAAGAGGCCATGCAGAGCAGACTTAAAGTGCAGCTGCACAGTGATTAGAAAATAATGCAGATGAGATGGATCAAAATATTCTTCAACACAATCACTCACATATCAAATCAAATCAAATCAAATCAAATCAAATCAAATTTTATTTGTATAGCCCAAATTCACAAAACGCATTTTGCCTCGGAGGGCTTCACAATCTGTACAGGGAGTGACACCCTCTGTCCTTAGACCCTCGGTTCAAGTGAGGAAAAACTTGCCCACAAAAAACCCTTTTAACAGGGAAAAAAGGTGGAAGAAACCTCAGGAAGAGCCACAGAGGAGGGATCCCTCTCCCAGGACGGACAGACAGGTAATCATATTGTACAGCTGCCCAAACCCTATTAGTCTCACTGAGACTGGCCTTGGTCCATTGTCTGCTAATGTGGAGCCCACTGCCTGAAATCTGGGAGTACTACTGGATTCAGATTTTCACCTTGCACGGATCAGTTCAATTTCAATCCAGTTTTATTTACATAGCGCCATATCATAACAAAAGTTATCTCATGACAGTTTTCATGCAGAGCAGGTCTAGACCGTACTCTTTATAATATTATTTACAGAGACAAACAGTTCCACCATGAGCAAGCACTTGGCGACGGTGGCGAGGAAAAACTTCCTTTTAACAGGCAGAAACCTCGAGCAGACCCAAGCTCATTGGTAGACAGTCATCCACCACGACCGGTTGAGTTAAAGATAGAGAGGGGCAGATAGAGAGAGAGGGGAGGGATAGACAGATAAATAGAGAGAGATAGAGAGACACAGATGCACAGCAGCAGCAAAACATTAACTTACTATAAACTGTAATGGAGATATGGTAACAATAATGACAGTAATAATATATGTAGTGGACGTCGTGCAGGACCACAGCAGCAGCCACGATCCATGAGAACCTGCTGGACGAGAGAGCACAGAAACTCCGGGGAAGAAGTTTAGTTAGTAACATGCATTAACATGCATTAATGAGACATGTATGTTTACAGATGAAGATGGTGATGGTGATGGAGGGAGAGAGAGAGAGAGAGAGAGAGAGAGAGAGAGAGAGAGAGAGAAGGTTTGAGTAGAGTTTTTAGTAAAGGGAGATGTGACTACATCTTCAACCAAACATCAAAGATCAAAGATTCAAAGAGAACTGTCTCCTGAACTAAACCGAATTCTTCTCTAACGTGGATTATAGTAATTCATACTCTCTGTTGGAAATAAGCAGCAAGTCAATAAATAAATTAATAGATGCTGAGGTGTTATGCTAGTACTATAATGATAGGAACACAGCAACATATTCTTACAACCAACAGGTTATATATAGCAGCTTGGTCAGTCCTGAGTTTTGGTTTTGGTTCTCATCCATCCACTTCAACCATGTCCAAATTTGGACTTTTATACTTTTTATACTACGTCACCTGACTTTAATGGCACATGGGAACATTATGGCAGATGGGCGTCCATGAATGACACTTAACCAAGCTGCCGATTTGACAACTTGGGAGAGAGAATGGGCTTGATTGAGCCAATGCTGTTTCATTCTGCACTTAGACCTGAAAGTACAACTCCATTCATACATTCCTGAAGATGTATGAAACTGCAAAGAGGAAGAAGATCTTAAGGCCTCCAATGCATTTAACATCAGACTGATGACATACTGTATAGTGTGAGAAAATCTGAAAGTCCACTATTAATCAATAATACAATAAAAAATATAATGATAAAACAAATTATATAAATATATACATGATTAGAATTATTGAGTTGAGTACCATTCTAACTGTTGGTGGTGTACATGTTTCCTTCTTACAGTAACAGACCTCAGGCTGTGAGTCTAACACCCACAGTGTCAGACAGAGGTTGAGTACAGTCATCCATCAGGGTCTGGGTGAAGGTAGACTCTGTACTGATGTTTATAGACCCAGCTCTGATGGAGAGCTCTGGCTCTGAGGAGCCAAGCTTATCTTACTGAGAAATATGGTGAGACAGCTCACTGCTCAGAGTCCCCCATTGTATAGTCTGAATCCATTTCATACTCGGACAAGGAGAACTAATATGGAACCTGTAGCTGTGCTTTATAAAAACTCCCTAAAAGACGACATTTCATCTTTCTTTACTTCTACTTTTTTCTCTGTCAAGCCTGTCCTGTGGAAAGGATACTGGGTGGAACAGAACATACATTCTATACTAGTTTCATTCTAAACCAATGTTCCCATTGGTCAGTCAGTTACAGATTAAAAGAAAACTTGAAGGAAGGAGGACAGAGAGCTTCATTCACTTTCACATTTCATTCAGCACAGATTACTGAAACAAGATAAGACATCTTATTTATTTATCACTGCAAACTCTGTTTCATAAACTCTATGTTAAATCTGCATTAATCAATATTTTTTGTATTTAAAAGGATCAAATTTCAGGTTTCAGTTAGTTGCCATGGTGATTACCTTTTTTTTCAGATTTGTCTTTCCTATTTTTGGTGTTAGTGTCTGTGCAGAGTCAACATGAATGGGAATATCAGAGCTCATTATCCCCCTTCATAAATGAGTCATTTACTGCTTTTCATTTATGTACATTATGAAAAACAACTAGCACAGATTACACAACAATTATGATTCAAAGGCCAAACTGATAACACTCATAAACAGTGCTACCTAAAATGTGGCCCAGTGTGCACAGATACACTACCAGATCTTCTAACTAACAGCACATAGGAACAGTATTTCCATATAGCGTAGTTAAGAACGTCACAGTGTACTCTCTTAGTCATTAACTTCATAATGACAGCATTTTCTCTGGGTAAATGATCCACTTCATCTTATATGCTGTTGGATATGCAAAGAAGCTATTTCATCTGCAGCGATCCAGCACTCACACCCATAGATAAGTAGCAGGACCAGATTAAAGTCATTCATTTCGGTCTCCATACACAGTATGAATGCATTCTTTCCCTTTCTCCCAGGCTCTCTCCCCCTCTGATCTCCTCACACACATGATGATAATGAATTTCACACACGCCTCTGGCTGAGACAGGATCTTAAATCTAAGATGTGGATGTTTGGAATTAAGGATTATGGTATGGCCACACTGCAGCTGCTACAGCCTGGCTGAATTTCAGTTTCATCTTCCATCAACCCCCACTGGGAGGGATTTAATGTGTCCACCCCCGAAGCTGAAGCGAGGCACATCCCTAAACCGGCTCCTTCCATTTCTCTGCTTCAGAGGCTTTACTGAGCCTAGGTCCACTGTCTCTGCCAGCTAGCAGCATCCAGTCACTCACACTGAGAAGTCCCTTAAGAGTGCATGCAGATGAGGATGAGGATCATGAAGTGGCTCTACAGCCCTCCAGGGATCAAAGCCTAGTTCTCTTCTAGTTTGACAGATCTGTAGCAAAGTGCCTCAGGAAAAGTGCTCTGTTACCACTTGACCACAATGGATTCCCTGTCACACACATTTACCAGTTTTGAACCTGTTCTGACGAAATGTACCTGCTCAACCTTGAACAAAATATTCAAAGCAATGTGCAAAAAAAAATGTCTGACAAAAAATTCTTATCACACGGTCCACTTTCAACTGCATATCATGGACTTTATCAATGGCTGGCTCCTGGTTATTGACTTGTTACTAGTGTTTTTGATCAGCTGATGTCCAGGGTCCTTGCAGTTTCACCAACGTTCCCTACCGTCACACTCCTTGGAGATCGTCTTTAGGGGGTACAAGCAGAGATGTTTAAGGTCCAGTATGTAGGATTTAGTGGCATCTAGCAGTGAGGCTGCTGATTGCAACCAGCTGAACAATGCTTCCATTTCAAGTATGTAGGAGAACCTACAGTGGATGTAACTTGGTTTGTCCCGTCTGGGCTACTGTGGTGGTGCAACATGGTGGCCTCCATCCATCTGTAAATATAAAGGATTCTGCCAATAAATTCCCCATATTTCCCCACACAATAGTTCTTCAAGTAGTGACTGACAGTCTTTTCTGACAGTTTATGTATTATGTTACTAAGTTGTTCCGTTTTGCCACTAACATAGAATTAGGCAAATACTTACCCCTTCATTTCATTTTTCATTTTTATTTGGTTTTTCTTCCATTACCAGTGCAGCTTTGCTTTAATTTGATTAACACTGTTACAAGCTGAAGCTCTGATGATTTTTGTGACCACAACTGTGTTGATCAGCATGTGGGAAGCCAGCCTCAAAGTTCATGTGGAGCGTGTAGTCCCTCTGTCATCAACTGCTTTATGTTTTATATTTAATGTCAGCGTCTTCACATTTCCTTTGACATTTTGAAGAGAATACTGAAGTCAGACTGTGTGCTCTCCCTTGGAAAGGGAAACAGTCAAGTACAGTACTGGAAAGATGAAGAAGACTTCAGTGACTAAAAAGGCTTCAGTACGCTTTGATGTCAAAGATACATGAAAGGCACAAAGCATACATGAAGACAATCTCAAGCATGTTGTTACAAGAAACTGTGAAATCGCTTCTATGTACTGCTATAAAGCCAAGTGTTGAACACCATCACGGGTTATTTGTTTGATCAGAAACAGCAAACCATCTGAGTTTGACAGGGACCTGTTTGACAGTCACACTACAGTGACTTCAAGACTTCAAAGCTGGCTCAACCCCAGTGCTGCACACAGACTGACACATACTAATGTTACCAAAGCACCCATCCATCACAAGAGACGAGCTGTCCGATGGTTCGTCCTTTCATTGGACAAATCGGTCACAGACCTCACTGTGTGGTAGAAAGGTGTCCTACAGGTGATGTCAGTATTTCCAACTCACACTGGAGACTGTCCTTCCAAGAAGAATGAGCAAAGGAGAAAGTCAGGTGAAGTCCACAGAGGGAGGAGATCAGATAAACATCTTCCTGCATTCAGTAAACCAACAATCTTTACATTCCATTCCTAAATCTGTGATTCTGTCCTCCTGCCCGAATAGAATTAACACTTGGTAAGTATTCAGGCACTTTATTATTATTAATAGCTGTGCATAGATTAGAGCATTCTGAAAAAAAGTCTCACAATAGAAATTACATCGTTTACACAGTTATCTGCAGAGTTGGACGCAGAGCTGGCTTTAGCTCTGGAGAGGAATTTTCTATCTCTTGTGTCCATACACATTTACAAGTCATCACTACACCTGTGGGATGCTGTTTAGTAGAACAAATATGTGTACAATAGGAATGATGTGATTGCTCTCCCTCGAGAAGGTTTTATCAGTGGAGTGGCTCTCATCTGGAGATAATCCTGTTAGACACGAGCCCCGGCTTCATTTCACTTCCACTTACTCAAAAGGTCACTTACTGATATGTCTTCATCTTCATGTCGTTGCTTCCTCATGGGAACCTATGGGACATTTAAAGCCCAGTACACAGTCAAAGGTATTTTTCTTTTCTTATTTTGCCTGATTACACCTCCTCTCAGGACAGTTCATTGCATTTTTGCTCACTCTTTGTGGACCTCATGATTAGAAACACAAGTTTCAAGTTGGGCCATGCACAACCTCGAGGTGAGCAGTGGTCACTGGTGGATATTCTGTAGAATTCTGTAAGTCAACTTAGAACAACTTGTACAGTAGTCCAAGAGGGATAGGCTGTGTGGCATATTGCATATTATTTTTCATCCTTACACAACAATTTCTCTCACTTTTCATGTGTACAACTGAGTGCATGAAGAGATAGCATGGACAGACGATGCATTTTGTTTTAATTTGGAGGACTACTTGTCCATGAAACCCTATTATTCATCCTGAAAACGTGCGCCTCAATGGGGGTTGTTTGTGCCATTCAGTGACCCTGCTCTAAATTGTACACTGGGAAAACAGAGTGCAATTTGCCACGGACACACAAGTGGGTTGGATATTTAGCAGTGTTCTTCAATCCATTGCATTCATGTATTTGTGCACTTACTGAACAGATTAAAGATTCCTTTTCACTTTGAGTATTATCATTGACCTACATAGGAAACTTTTTTTCCTTGTGTGCGCTTGGAAATCACATATTTCATCATTTAGTTGAAAGATCTACACTTAGATTCTGTTTTTATTCAGATATTTTTGGGAACCAGATGCAGCTCATTTTTTGTTTGCTTTCGCAGATGTGTCTGGACACCCTTCAATTCAAACTGAATTCCAGCCAATCTGGTTTGGCCAATCACAACTGTCATTATACAATTATCATGTAAAACTTACCCTACAATTTCATAATTGACAGAAGAGTGACATCAGTCAAGAAGTGATGTCACAAGTTTCTTTAACTGCTTATGTCCTGTCTGCAGGTTTCTGATTCATTTCTAGTTAATAAGGAAGTGCATAATAATAACAATGAAGTACACTGCTTTTAAAACAGAACAAACAGAACAAAACAGAAGAATGAGACAGTTTCTGGAGACAAATGTTTGAACCCTTTCAATGTTTTTTATTCAAAGGCTGTAAATTTCTTATTTTCTACAGTGTAAAAGGTCACAATTTGAACTGAAGTTGAAAAGAAGGGAAAAACTATGCATGATATAAAAAGAACTGGGATAGAAGAAGATCAACAACATCCATACAAAATAGTCCACCAGAAGCAAATAAATCACATGACTGTGGGGAAAAAGATAAAAATCGCAAGTTTAGAAAGATTTATAACTCATGTCTCAATCGAGGGAAGGTGTGTAATACACAACCATAAGGAACTTAAACATTAACACGAAGAACATGAATGTCACTATTCACAAAACAGAGTATAAAAATGTAACTGTAATTCTGAACAATAACATGAAATATACCTCATTTTAGTCAAATGACATGAAGAAACAGTTCTGAGGAATAAAAGAAACATTTATCGTGAACACTCACACAGTGCACAGTCATAAGAAAATAGACAGCAGTAATGTAGAATATGACCAAAAGGATATACAGTATATATATATATATATATTATATATATCAGTTCTCTTTTCCTTTACATATACTAGGATAGTGTAGCTCTTGCAATGCACATTTTAGCAGATTTGATTTTTTCAGAGTCCTGAATATTCTGTGTGATGTCTGTTTTCAAGCAGCAGCAACATGGGTGGCCATTTCATTAGCAATGAGAGGATTTGCAGATTGATTTAAAGTGCTGCTTTTTGCATGTTCCTACCTGGAGTCCTTATTCATAAGTGCTTCAGTGATTATTACAAAAATAGAGATTTGAAGGGGCAACAGAATTAGACCTTCAATGCGTTCACATCCTCTCTCCTGATGGCAACGAAAGCCTGACATGTTATTGCTACAAAGGAGAATGATTTGCTTCAAACAAAAGGTGACACTTCGATACAATGCAAATATACAACATACGTCCAATTCATCGCTAACATTGATGTTGGCTCCTGCTTCAAACAATCAGTTGATCACAATAGTAATTAATCAATTGATGAAACAAGTTAAAGCTGCATTAATCTATTTTTGACAACAAGGGGCAGAAAAAACATCAACCTAAAAGGGACACAGCCACAACCTATTACTGCCAAGCTGTTAATGATGGCTAACCATTTTATGGTTAACCCAAATCACACTCAGCAGGTTGGCACTAAAAGATGTGGCTACTACCCAAAAATATGAATAATGCAAGTTTAAGTCATTTATAGGCCAAACATTCACTGTTTCAGCATTCCAATGTGAATGTTTGTTGCTTTTCTGTCTTTTATATTATTGTAATGAGCTCCTGCATTTGGGGAAATATGTTGGTTTGCTGTTACCCAGAGTAACATGACAATATAGATATCATGTCTGTGTGCACAGTATAGAGATAGCCCAGTTACAACCTGTGAAGCCAACATGGAAGTGCCAAACTGCAGTTCCTCAAGTGGCCACTTGAGGCTGGCTCCAGAAGTGAGTCAGTCTCCATAAGTCCCCATGATAAAATGTCCAACTTCACAGCAGAAATAAACATGTTTACAGCCTGGTACAAAAAACAGTTTTGGTCTCTATAGCTAATTTCCCCGTTCATGACAACTGTACTGAGGGTGAATTTTTATACAACTCACCAGTTCAAATGATATTAAGGCTTAAAGTTATGCAGAATTAAGAGTGTGGACACTTTGATTGACAGGTGGGTGATGTCACAGGCGGCTTCTTTGAGCAACCAGGCTTCATTTAGCCGGTCTCAGCTCCACCCACGGTCCACCTCTCTTCCCATTTTTCGATTAGCCAAGAGTCAACAGAGGAAGTCAAAGAGGAATACTAAAGATGGTGACGACCAGAGCCGCCACACTGAGCTTCAGTTCCACTGCATCCAGTCTTTGTAGTAAGATAGGCTTAATACATCCTAAACCAATTTCAGGACTGCACACACAGAGATAAAACTTCAATCTGGGGAAGAAACAAACTTAACAAGATTTCCGAAAATGCTGGAATGTTCCATTTCAAACCGAACAGTGTGTGTGTGTGAAGTTGAAAAAGTCTCTCTGGATTAATAGGTTCAAGGCCTTCTAATAGACAACTAGTATAATAGGAATATGACTGACTTTTTATTTATACAAAACATTTATATGTTAAAAGAAGCTGCATTATCTTCATTATGAGGGACAGTAATCGATGTATAAACTGAACTACAAAGCCAACCAATGAGTCTTTAATGTGCAGTGTCACACTGAGCTACATGACAGAAATTTTAGAAACAAAAAAAAAGTACAACAGAACTGCTAGCCGATGATAAAAGATGTTCATGTCCTGATTGTGAGATGAACTACAGAGACTGCTCTCGCCCAGTGTGAAGGCAGCCCAGTGTGTCTCCATGTCTCTTTGGTACTAAAGACACAGATCATGAATAAATACTTTATCTGAGAAAAAAGGAGGAAATATGTAACCTGATTTGACAAAGCAAAAAACATCAGATGGGAGAACACGAAGAGAACTCATTATATCTGACTGCAGACAAAAAAAAATCTCAGTTTTGGCCTGTGAGTCAGACTGACCTTTGTATATTTTAGCTTTCACATAAAAAAAAAGCAAGTTGCATTCTTCTGACCATGGGCTGCAGAGACTGTGCTCTCTCAGTGTTGGACTCTTACTGTAAATAACTATTTGAACTAATCTAGGAAGAGGGATAAAAAAAAGGAGGTGGTGATTGTCTGGTGCGGCTAAAAAACCCTTGACGGTTTTGTTAGAATAAAGAGTGTATCTTGTTGTCATTGGTTGCAGTTGAATGTATATATACTGTACACACATACACTCTTCTACACACATCCTGAATCCTCCTAGAAATGTCATAAGAACTTAATGGTACATGGATACATAAAGACAGACAGAAAGTTTTGCAGCTTTCCCAATTTGCTACTTCGACTTGAGCCCATATTTATCAAAGATCCAAGAATTACGTCCCAAATAAGTCCTCAGTTTATAGTTTTGGGCGATAATTGCTCTTCCAAAATGTTGGAAGTGCAACATACATCTCCCAAATCTGAAGAACATGAGATGAGCTGCACTCCTGTCAACTAACTGCTGTCCAAAGGCAGCAAAACAAAGAACATCTCATGAGAACAAATCTTGTGCATGTTTTCTCACATGTGGCCTGGAGAAACAAGTAACAGAAACAGCAAGTAAGTCGGTAACAACGCACATCTTCCTACAAACAATCAGAGATAAAATTATAGTTTCAAATAAAAACAAAAAAGAACCAAACTTTTCTTTCCACAGGCCATCAATCTGATGAACAGTTAACAGCAGACAAACACTGTGAGCAACAGTCTGTGTTTGTGTCTCAAACATCCACTGTACCTCTAAATGATCAATGCGTTCAATCAGATTTTGTTCTTTAAACAAGTAAACATCATCACTCATACACAATCTACTCATGCTGGTTATACTGTATATACTGTCATATCCACCTACCTCATGTACACAAAACAAGCTGCTACATAAATCAGATTTATTTCAGCATTATTTGCACTCTGCACCATTGCTCCATTATTTATCTTTATATCGGAGTATTACAGTGAGAGCAATGTGAAGTTCCTTGTATGTTACTCATACCTCATCAATAGCATTGATTCTGATTCTGATACATAGGGAGGAAATTCTGCTGCCACCCAACTCCTGACATAGGACTAGATTACTATAACACCCTCCTGACGGGCCAGCCTGCGCAGTGAAACCCCTTAAGGAATATGTTACCTCACGATCATTGCGTTGCGTTCCTCCAATGAACGACGCCTGGCTCTGCCCCGTTTGCTCAACGCAATCCAGACTCTTCTCGTCTGTTGTTCCCCGTTGGTGGAATGCACTAGTTCCTACCAGATCAGGGGCGTCCCTCTCTACCTTTAAACACCTCATGAAGACCTCCAGCTCTTCAGCGAGGACCTCCTCTCCAACACTACTGTACCAACAACAGGACATGATAAATCTATCCCCCTCTAGTACTGTCACAGTACTTATTGCTGCACTAAGTCGCTTTGGATAATCACAATCACATATAAATGGTGAATCTATAAAAACAGACCAAAGACAAAAAAAGTGTGTGGAAAAACTGCAAATAAAATCAATTCAGGCTTTAGTACCATTGAAGTTCACAAATTCATGTGCACCACTTCCCACGTTGTAACCAGAAGCTTATGTGTTACATCTTGCTCAAGGCAGCAATTAAATAACTAGCTTTCTTTCATTTTATGAATTAGTTTGATAAATATGGGCCCAGTAATCAGTGTCACATTCTGATATCCAGGTGATGTGATCTCAGCAACACACCATGAGCAACACAGCGAGAGGGTTTTTCATCTTTCTCTCTGTTTGGACACTGTCGCTCTGCAGGACAGATTTCCTCACAGCCATCATATTGGAACAATCCTGTTTCACACACAACATGACCAAACCATGTGAAAATATTTGACCTAGGCAGAGTTGAGATGGTGCAATCCAGTCCTTCGCTTGGTCTTCTCGTGTCCCACAGTGTGCAAACAAGTCCGCTCTGGGGTTTGTCTAACAACAAGCTTCATTTGAGAGGCGAACAAGGATTTAGAATGAGTGCATAGGTGGAGAAAGCAGAAGCGACCTGTCCCACTGACTGACTGACTGACTGACTGACTGACTGACTTTTTTTCTTGAATACAAGAAGCTGCAAATGACAACAGGGGCCTGATAGAGACAACATAGAACAACATACCGCAGACCAGACACACACACACACACACACAGAATGGGTTTAGCGCTGCGCTCCGATTAATGTGATTGGACAGTGAAGAGCGTGGATGTCCAATGAGTCTGCCACACGGCCGACTCCACGTCATGTGACCTCTGCGAAGGCGATGTGATTCTGCAGAGAAGAAGGAAAACACAGAAGCAAAATCAGGAAGATGGAAAGGACGGTTTATCAAAAAACACTTTTATTTGGACAAATCGCTCAAAAGTGGTTTTAATCTGGTTACTGGTTCTTTTTATTAGAGTTGTATACTTTGTTAGTTTTTATGAAAATGCCAGCCATCATCAGCCAAAAGTATCTATAAATATCCCATGTTAAGACGTGTAGAGCTCAGCCACAAAAAATCTTTGAGGAGAGCCTCCAAATAAAAGAACTGAAGCAGGTTTTCACAGCAGAACAATTAACGTATATTTCAACCCTGTGTGTTTCCCATAAATGTGGCCATCATGACTCTAGGTGTCGTGCCAACATTGCACTCACCACCTGTGTTGTAGAGATTCAGGGACATAACTAGCACCAGCTGAACCAGACTTAGATTCCTACACAGTCAGGTGACTTCTTTCTGTGGTTACTTTGAATCAGACTTCAGTGTTTAAAATGATTCATGTAAAGTTCATTTGGAAAGCTGTTGGAGGTATGTGCAGTTTGCCCCAAAATACACTGTTGAACTTTGAGTCCTTTACTCCAGAAATCTCTACGATGGAGGTGGTGAGTGACAAGTTAGAACAATAGCCTGATTTATGAATTTTCCTTTAAGCTACCTTTATAGCTTTAAAAAAAAAACATCACAGCACTGCAATCTTTCTACTGATGCTCTAAACATACAGTGCATGCAATAGAAAGAGACCTCCATAGCATTTAAAAGAGTACTAGTAAGAGGGAGAAGCAAGAGATGTTTGTTCATGGACAGTAGAAGATTTAGTTTTCTGATCTAGTTTTTTTGAGTGTGCTTTTCTCACAGAGAGCAGTGGTGGATGGCTGGGTGTGCAGCATGTATGGCTGACCACAGTTCACATGGTAAATGGACTTCTGGATCTATCGACCACTCAAAGTGCTTTTGGTAGCTGTCTGGGGTTCAGTATCCTGCTCCAGGACACTTCAACTGGACTGGAGGAGCTGGGAATCAAATCAGTGACCCTCTGGTTACAAGACAACCCGCTCTACCTTCTGAGCCACAACATCTCTCTCCTCCCCACAGTCAATGTTGGTTTCACCATGAATTGGATCATTCTCCAACCGGCTGATCATTCATATGGATCATTTTGGAGGTAGGCACTGAGATCATACATCATATCAGCTAGGAATAGAATGAATGGTGGCAGGCCTTTGTACAGTACGGCACTAAACACATTGGGTTTGTGTGAACTTTGGTCTGTCTGCAGAGGAACTGAATTCTTGGCACACCAACCTGCAATTATAGATTTAATAACTGGCAGGAAGGGTCACAGCACTTAACAACAGTTAATTGTACTGCTACACAAACTGACCACAGTGCTGTGAGACATGGGTCACATCATTTAAAAGACAAGAGACATGAGTGTGTCTCTGGACTGCAGGTAAATATTTCTCTCAGTCAGAGCTGTCTGGAACGATCTACTGATTTTCAGCCAGCGTGCTGACATCCAGCACTCACTGGCTCACACGTGGCTGTTTTTCCGGCACACTATCTTTACACAGCAGATCTATTTTTGGAGTGATGTGGAGGTGGGAAAGTGGCTGATTGTAGGACTCACATTGTTGTTTTAATTGGCTCAGAGTGGTATGTCACTGCCATTCTATTAACACACGTCATTGTCATAAATGGTATGTCACTAATGTTCCACTGACAGATACCACCTCCCACTGTCATATACCAAGAGGATGCCTCTTTGTTTCTCAGAAACACACACAGGGTGTATAGACATGCAAATATGGAGAGATGGTGGAGTGATAGGCTGCCACGTACTTACAATGACGCCTAAATAATACATATTTGTTTTGGATGCTTCAGTAGCTGTCTCGGGCTAGTTTCCACCGGGCGCGGATGCGCAGCATTGCGTGTGCAGTGATACGCGGTCGTTCTAGTCAATGTTTTAAACCCCACCGGCTCTGCCGCAGATCAGTTCAGGAGTGTTCTATTGTTGATGGACGCCGCAAGCAGCCCACGTCAATTTCCACAGAGCACCTCAAGCTGACATGAAGTCAGACACAGAAACAGCCTAGAGAATCCGAGAAAGAAACTGCCGGTCGTAAAAACAGACAGAAGAGAAACAAATGAGCTACGTAGCATATTTACACAAGTAGAAGCATATTTAGAAGCACATAAACCAGGAAAATGACCAAATCTGAGCAAGTAAACAAAGTCTGGCGGGCTAAACGCTTCTGAAACGCACCCGGTGGACGGACGGACCCAAAACAGCATTGGAGCCACGACATGACAAAGACATGTCCGGCGGGGTTTTGGGGTAACACTACCTACCCTAGATTTAAAGGTCCAGTGTGTAAAGGCTCACACATGATCAGCAGTAAAACCGCTCTGTGCTGGCAAGTTCAAATTAGTCAGATGGGTCAACTATCAGCTTTGTGAACAGGCATCTGGTTTACAAACTTAGCTTGCTAAACTGAATACTTAGCTGGCCTGTTAGCTAGGCCGTACACTGGGGCTTATGCTTTGTATCACAACCACAGTTATGGTAAGGTTAGCTTAGCAACAGTAAATACCAAAATGTTATATTAAATTCTGATTTGTTTTTGTTGAACAATGTATTTTTGCTGACCACACTGCCTCTGCAAACACTATGCACCTGACCTCACGGTGAGCGAAGAGCAAATCTCTTATCATGTGTGCAGCTTAAGATTTACAGAATATGGCAGAAATAGAATATTCATAACTGTTGTAATTAGTGTATAATCATAATAATATGTTTTTGTTATCTTAGAATGACACTTTTATATCTACAGACGCTTCCCTGGAGTCTGCCATGTTGAACTACAGTAGCCCAGAATGGTCACACTAAACACGGGATCTAGGTAGGTCCTTTCCCATTTGGCCACAGTAGTTTCTTATATGTGCTTGGAACGGTCCTGTCTTGTAATTTTGTATAAAAAAATGAATTAACAAATAAAAGCAGCAGCAACATACACTTGTCAAAGTAGTGTACGACTAACAATGAACATATGACACTAAAACAGGCGTGGCATACACTATGACAGTCAACAGTGGCATATAACATGAGTGGAACACGAATGACATACCACACTGATCTGAATCTGTACAACTGAAATATGACGTAGATGTGACACGACCATGTGGTGTCACACAGCGTCCACGGGGAAATAAAAATAACTGACCCTCTATAATAATTCTTAAAGACACTGATGTTGTTTGACTCAGTATACAGTGGTTGATGGCTGTGTTAACATTATCCCATCCAGCAGACGGTACAGGTTTCCATTTCGAGCCAATGACTTGTCTCCCTTTTCATCCTTTAGAGTTTCATTCGACTAAAGAGCATTTATATTGGAGAAAATGTGTCCCGCAGGTGGCACTTTTGTCCTGTTGTGTGATAAGACAAGCGATAATTCACCCTCCAAAACGACAAAGTGTGTTTTCCTCCTGTGCGTTTAATTGAAGCCTCATGTGTTCAGTTTCCTACAAACAGATGTGGTGCAAGCGTCTGATCAAATAATGAATCGTTTCATTAATTTATCTTTTAGGGGAATCATACTCAGTGATAAATGTATGGGCATCCAGCCAGGTTCAGTATGTGTTAGAGATGAGTGATAACATTCCACCTCACCAAAGAAGAAGAAATAACAAAATAAAAGCATTAAATTGAATTTCTTTGCTCCTCAAAGGTTCCTTTCTGCCCTGGCATTTTGTTCACTGTGGCTTGTTTAGCTTCCAGGCATCTTTAGGCTGGGCTATTTTTAGAGCAGGCAATTTTCCGCCAAGCCTGTCGTAGTCGAGGTGAGAGCGTGAGATTCTCTGCTCTTTGTCAGACAACTGAGCGCAGGCTCTCTCAGCAGGACGTTGTGAATTGAATCATCAGATAGGAGCTGTGTATGTTCAATGGTTCGCTTCTAAATGTGTATCATGTAAGAGGAAGCTGAGAGAAAACACAGCAGGCTGGAGTAAACACAAACATGCTGCTGTTTCATCTGATAGTCTGAAAGATTCAAAGAGAAAGGAGGGAAAGCACTTCAAGCACAGATATGCCAAATACTCTGGACAGCGTTACATTTGGCTGCCTCATCCTCTCTCTGGCTTCAGTGGATACAAACCGGTTTGGTCATTGTGGACCAAGATGGCTGCCAGCCAAACAGATGGGTAGCCAGTGGGCCAAAAGACCAGTGTTTGACCAATATACACAGATTTGCTCATGTGAATTACACTTAATTATACCTTGACTTTTCTTTTTTTCTGTCTGTACTCTGTAATCTGGGAACATGATGACATCACTAATGATGACATCACTAATGATGACATCACTAAAATACTGTAGGTCCAACAGGATGACTGAATGTGCAGAAACAAACCGATGCTTTTCCTTTGGTACAGACTGCAGACATGTTAGTCTATGTCTGTAATGAACTGCGCTGATATCACTTAAATGCATGCACGACACAGGTGATGGCTTCAGGCCTCATCATCAGGGCACACTGACCCTCTCTCAGCTCCTGCACACTGCGACCAGCTGTTTTTATAAAAGCCAAAGAATGATGTATTATCTAGTTGACATCTTCTCTGCGGTAAAGCAAATTCGCTACTCGCTTGATGTCAGGACTATCTGATTCAAACAAATTTATTTTCCATCACTGACAATTCATGTGCCTGCAGCGGTGAGCTAAACGACGCAGACCTCTAACAAGACCTTCATCTTTTATTTTTTATTTTTTGGGGCATTTTATTTTCACAAGGGGCATATAAAATACAAAACTATCATTTTGATACAAGGTTTTTTTCTTTTCATTTCTTTGCTTTTACTTTTATTCTTCTATTTCATATATAAGAATATCATCAATAGAAAAAAGGGTGAAAAAAGAAGCACTGAATGTAGGACTGCCAGTGTGCCACTAATGCTTCAGCCGAGGTTTTTCAAAGTTCACGTTTCAGTTCCAATGAAATATGCAATTTATCATTTTCTGAACAGTAGAATGTAAAATTCCCCATGATCATAGTCCAGATCATCGTTAACAGGACTCCACCGAAAATGTAAGCAAAGCTGTTAAAGAAAAAAAAAAGATTTATGAATGTTAGAATGTTCTTTCTATATTAAATGAGTACTTATTTGGGGACTTCACTGAATCATGTGTAATATATTGTGTGATATTTCTGCTGTTGTGCTGATCTTTACTATACTTTATACCAGTGTAAACTGACATGAAACCATGTCCAATTTATGTAAATGTGTTTTCTGATTCAAATGTTTGTATTTTAAAATGAATTTTTCATTGTTGTTGTTTTTTTGTTTTTTAAAGTGTCTGAAAGGGAAATCAAATGACCACACATACTGTTTTGTGTCCTTCTGCTTTTGTGTCTTTTATTCATAGTTTATTAAGTCTGTCTTTATGTTTATACTCTGTACAAATAAAGGTTGAGTGGAGAATGTAAAAGTACGGCGGGTCAGAGTTGAAGCAGGTTGGCTCTGTAAACTGTGATGGATGTTGTCATAAAATGTCACCTTGCTCGTCTCCTTCGGATACGTTTCACTCTGTCTGTCTCAATCTGTCTGATCATCTCACTTCTTCTTGTCCTGTCTGACTCCTTTTTAGCGATGTCAGCATGTTCCCACATCTCACCAATTAACTTAGTGACTACGATGGTATCATAACTGAATGATGCACAAAAGATTAAAACAAAAGAAAGGAAAGGTTATTCTCTTTATCTGACCAAGGAGCTGTCCAATACATCAGACCAATATGCAGAAATATACAGACACAAGGCTCATCTGCTATATTGAGTTCCACTGCTTGCTGTTTCTTCGTATGCAGAAAGTGAATCTCCCAATCATGTGACCTCAGAGAAACACACATATTCAATACCAAAACTACCAGCTTCTCTACTCTATCAGTATCTGTATTGGTATCATAGAATAATAAATGAGTTGACCTAAACTTTAAACCTTGACAGAGTGCTCTGATGCTGCAAGTCTATCAGCAAAATTAATTCAACATTACAACAAAAACATAATGTGATATAGAAGATGGAGAGACAGGGAAGAAAGACGGATGATTGTCATGTAGCAAAAAAAACAAAAACAACCTTGAATCTAAAATATGACAAACGTCTAATACTCTCAAGGTCACTGTCAATATAGCAGAAGAGTTTAATTTCTGCTAGTTTAGTCAAAGTTTAACACATATTTTATCTCTGCACAGTAAATGAACTATAGTATGATACTACTGATATAAAACACACAGATGAGATGACAACAGACATCAACAGTAGAACATCTCACCATTATTATAGACCTGTTAACCACACATTAATCCCACACAGAGGTTCACTTAGTTTTATTTCACAGTTTGTGCCAAACTAGTAGACACTAATCGTCTATGAGCTGGTTGGTTTGGAGGGATGACACCCTACACCGTCTGCCTGAAGGTAGCAACCCGGATACAGTAAATATCCCTTTCCTCACCATCTGACTGGACATACTACAGCTTGTCTTAATTATTCATGACAATGAAAAATATCAGGCCATCAAACAGAGAGTTAAACTGCTCTCCACATAGGAGCGATGGAAGAGGGTCCATGTGTCTGTCCACTTTACACTGTCTCAGTTTATGCATGAAGTAAAAACTTGTTTTTGAATGTAGATTGTGATTGTTGTTTCTAAATATTTGGAGTTGTCTACCATTTTAATATCCTCCATTGATCCTCATTGTTGGTGGGTGCTGTCAGCAATCTTAGTCAAAGTCAAAGATGATTCCTTTAGTGTTCAGCTGGAGAAAACTTAACCTACACCAACCAACAAACTCATCTACTCATACACACTCAGTCCATCTGATGATGTTGCTACTATTACTCCTAACTGCAGTAACCTCTCCATCATAATATGATCTAAGATCCGGACGAAAAAAAATACAAAAAGAACACATATTGTTGAATGTGAAATTTCTGTTGTCTTAATGAGGCAGGAGCAGCTAGTTGTATCTGATATAAAAGGAAAGGTAGAGCAGAGATGTTGTCCAGAGATTTGGCAGAGCTCTGACTTTAAACCACTTCATAGTTTGTTGCCTTTTTTTCCTGAGACATTGGATCCATTCCAGACCCTGCAGCCAGCGCAGGAAGGCCTGGAGGCGCTCCTTGATGTAAATGCACCAACTCTCTTCGTCTTCATCATCCGTCTCCTGCAGCAGCAGTGGGTGTGTGTGTAGGTGTGTCATTAAAATGTAGACACTGTTACTGATGGTGGCATTGTGTCAGAACAGAAGAAGAACTGTGCACTGTGGTCAGTGATGGAGTGAGAGCAAAGAAACATTTTATCCACACATGATGTAAATGTACAGTCTGATATACCAGAGTTAGACCAACATGGACGTCTTCTAAACATGACATTTCAGCAGGTGAAACCACCCACAATGCATAGTGCTGAGCAGCTGAGTGTGTCATATTCGGCTGAAACCCGTCATTTTAACTTTTAAAGGTGTTCTGCAAATCATCAAATGTCAGGAATTTCTGCTAAATAAGCTCATATCCTACTGACTGTTTTTGCCAAATATGGTTTGTAGGTCTAATAATTGTTGCCTGGATTATGTTTATTCATTGTTTTTCTTACCAAAGCTCAGGGCTTCACATCCTCTGTCTGACCTGTTAGGTCCTCATGAGTCAATGGATAGCTCAGGTGTCAATAATATGACCACCTGTTATGATGAGTTCCATATCTAGGTCACATGACGACAGCTGAACCATCTTCATAACAAAAGCATTAGGGCAGCATTACACCTCTTCCCAAACAAATGATCTTATCCTATCTAACTATCTCATCATGGACACAGTTTAGATGTTTCATAGGCTGAATGGACTGAATGGTTGCACAGAAGATATTTTGGCTCACTGAAAAAACTCAGTGATCATTAAAGCACCTGTGAGTTTCCTGCAGTGACATGTCAAAATGTCTGCTGTGCCATCAGTCCACTTCCTTTTTGCTTTCACTGTGTTAGATGGGGCGTGGGGTTATTTTGCCTTAACCTGTGTCTGCCTGATCTATGTCATTTACAGTTGACACAGAAGCTGTGGTAGTGTTTGAGGAGCGGTTAGCTGAATGTTTGTCACCACTGGGCTGTGAGTTTCAAACAGCCAGCTGTAAGTTAGCTGTAAGCTAGCTAGAGACGAGTGCACTCACCGTGTTTGTAGGAGCAGTTCTGTTTGTTTGTGTTCAGCCTCTACTTTAACTATTTCCCTCCATAAATATATATATATATATATACATATATATATATATATATATAAAATTCACATGCATTCAGACAGTAAATGTCAGATGAAGACCTTCTGACATGACTTTACATGACCTTAAATGACATGACTTTGTGTCCATTGTTTTATCTAATCTGGCTATAAAATGCAGTTCTTAATCATTCATCTCCAACATGTGAAGTGAAAGGAGAACCGTCCAGATCATCCATGTTTTCTCCTTCTGTGTACGAGCTTTGTAACATCTGGTTGTAAATTCTGTCATGGAGGATGTCAAAAAGCAATACAGCTTATCATTACTGTTTAATTTTACTATCCTGCTCTTGTCCAAATGAGCTGTCGGGTTCTGCCTGAATCCATGAGAATGCAGGATTAACTTTGTCTAAAAATATTGGCTTAAGTGTCCAATCAGATCACTGAAGATGGAAGCTGCCATATTGGTAAGACAACAATAGTAACCTTATGAGTGTTTAAACCATTTTGGTTTAAAGCTGGTGTAAAGTATGATTTACTTCATGCAGACATACAGTACTGTACATACAGACTTTATTCATGGCATGGAAAGGTGTGTGTTCTGAGTGCAGGTGTGTGTGTGTGTGTGTGTGTGTGTGAGCGTGTGTGTGTGTGTGCGTGTGTGTGTTGTGCTGCACCGACCTGTGAAGCGATATACTTCTCCAGAGGACTCTCCATCCGGCCCATGTTCAGCATGGCTGTGTTAGGCCGCTGCTCTGCCGGTGACTCCTCGCCCAGCAGTAACTTGCCTTTGAAGTTATGGACCACACACACCACCTACAACAAACACACACATATGTTTGATACACACATGTCTTCCAGCAGAGGACACATATGTGTATAAGTGAATTTCAGTGGCTGATAGAGATTCCTGAGCGGTTGGTTGGATTAAGAGACTAACCCAAGTATGTAGGTCACATATGTGTGTATTGACTTTTTCCTGGGGGTACTACTGAAGCTATGATGGATGTGGGTGTTGCATGAGCTCCTCTAATAAGGAGCAAAATGTGGCTTTGAGGTTCAAAAATGAAATAACCAATTTCAAGTTGGCTGAGCAGAGAAGAGATACAGAAGCTCTGAGAGCCGAGTCCTGTGCAGGCCATTATAGCCTACAGAGCAGTGCAGGCTGGGAACTTTGAACCTGACTTCTTAAAGCTTTCAGCTGCTCGCTGTGATCCAAAGAGGCCAGAAAACAAAAAGAATGAGCTGAAACTCACAGTGCAGCTCTGCAACGCAGAGTCAGGTCATTGCTACGAGATGTTGTCACATTATTTTCACATTGTCATTTGATGCATTGTTATAGCCACTTTAAGTAATGTCTGTTTGTCATTCAGAGAGCAGCAGTGAGTTTAAAATGTTGTTATAATAAAGGATGAAGAGTGTTTTGTCTTGTTTCACAGGCTGCATCATCGTTAAGCGGCGCTAACGGTAAATCCTCACATAGATTTCATAATTGAACGTGATCAGAAAGCGATTTGTGCTGCTTGTTTTATAATCCAACACACAAGTCCAATGTCAGGATGTTAAGTCACAGCTCTCCTTTCATTTCTCTGAGCTCACACACTGAATGTAAAGTGTTGCTGGATGTTTTTTCATTCATCAATATAAAGGGTCAGATCATTACTAATTCATGAGGTGTGGCATTCATATACAGTACAGGTCGGAGAGGAAGGTGTACAAAACCACATGTTGTTATAGGTGTAAGCTTTTTAGACTCCTAATGAAGTGCCTGTTAAACATTCACATCTATTTTAAGGACAAACTATTGAGAAGAATGACAAAATGACAAAGACAGTTCGGACAAACTTTTTTACATCGATCACTAAAATAGAAACATTTGACACCAGAACTGAACCAGAACAACAAGCACTGACAGACGGAGAGCGGCCCTCATCAGGTCAAAGACTACAGTGAAGATCATGATCACTTCAATACAAACAGCTTTTCAATATTTAAACTTGATAAAAACTCGAGTGGATTATTTTAGTTTTTCTTTTTTTTTGTGACTCAGAATTCGAACCGTCATCAAAGCTCAGATCAGCCCCAGTCACATGATCAGACATCGCTCTTGATGAATGAATGCTGGGTGTGTGGACATATCTGCACAAGACTGTCAGGGAGGATCAGACCTCAAAAAGATTCTTTCCAGGGTGGATTACAGAAGAGGACAGAAGGTGTGACGAGGCCAAATGCTGAAGACCAGAGGAGTTTTGTACAGGAGCATTTTGTATGTTGTGGCTGCGTGGGAGCATTTTTGGATGTGAGATGAACTGTGCAGAGCTGCATGTTAAGAGAACTATGTAAAGAAAAAAAACTAAATAATAATAATATCAATTACCTTGCCCTATATGTCTGGTACCATCTGCTCTAATGGGTTTTAATAATCATAATTGTATTTTACCATAGAGAGTTTAATTTCCAAGAGCTAAAACCACATTGTTATGCACCACAAGCCATCTGCAGGTCCTTTAAAAGCTTTATTGCTCCCAATGTATCAGCTGTCTCTGGTGGAGATCATTTGCACATATAAAATAGCATCCCTGCAAAGCCATGAGTGGAACAGTCTGCTCTTTGATCCACTGTTCTCTGTGATGAGGAGAGGAGATGAGAGGCAAGTGAAGGAGTGAAGGAGAGGAAGAGGAGGTAGTCAGTTTTTTTGGTATTGAAAGAGGAAAAACAGAAAGACGACAGATCTTCCTCCGTCCATCACTAATGGCACTGTAGTTTTTTAACCAGGCCAACATTAATGGAGCTCAGTGTGAAGAGGCCTCATCACAGAGCCTCTGTCTCCCCAAGCAAAGAATGTGCCGGCCTTTCTGTGTCAAACACAAGAGGAAGAAAGAGCATGTGAAAGGGGGAAAAAAGGGGAGAGATGATCTTCTGCTGCTTTCTTTCAGCTGCTGCTAGGAAACATGCTATATCTGGAGGCCACTCATCATCTCTGTGTATTTCATGAAAGCACAGCTGTGAGAGGAAGACAAGTCTTGATGTATAGTTTTTCATGAAAGAACACGGGCTACATAAAAAGCATGTGCATGCACCATGTAACCACTGACATTTCATGTGTCCATCATAGAACAGTGCAGAGTACAGCTGTACTCTGAGACACTGCTTTTAGCTGCACTGTAATAGTTGATATTTAGCATGCAGTTAAAATATGCAGTATAAGGTAATTTCTACAGAGCTAATTAGTGTTCTTCAGTACAACAACAGAGTCATTTCACACTCACCACTCCACTGCTTCCAGAAATACTGTTTTTACTCACTGATTACTTTCACAACAAGATTCAATTATTTTTTCTCATTTATGTCTTTGTTTGACAGACAGAAAATCAAGGAGAGAGAGAGAGGCCACAGGCTGGAATCAAAGCCAAGCCCCTGCAGTAAAATGCTTTAGTACCATAATACCTGCAAAAGCAGTGAGATGCCTGTCATCCTCAGCTGTACTCTGTGTTCCGTGCTAATTAGCAATTGCTAGCATGCTAAATTAAGATGGTGAGCATGACAAGCATTCAAGCATTGATTTTTTTTTCAAGTTTAAGCATTATTTATTCTATAGATAATTTGATACGTTATTAACAACTTACAACAACCATGTTCTTGGACACCAACTGAGAATTTACATGACCTGTGTCTCTATGTGTGCTGTAGTACTTTCAAGTGAACTACAGTACCATCATGTAAGTCATTATCACACAACATACAGCTGTCCTACACAAACATACAGCACCACATGTGAACTTTGTGGGTGTGAATCTCACCAGGAAAGTGGCGATGGCAGTGCCGATGACAAAGCCGGCGATGACGTCTGACCAGTGGTTGCGGTATTCAGCCACACGGTTCAGACCGGTGAGAAATGCCAGACACATGAGGCCGAGAGACAGCACGGGCTTGGCAAGACGAGTGCCCTTTGCCTGCACCGTGCACGTCACATACATCTGGCAGGGAAGAGAGAGACACAAGGATTAGATCACCTGAACTTTTGGAAAATCACTCGTTCCATCAGTTTTTCAGTTAAGAAACATTAGAAGCTGATTGTTCAGAGTGCTGTCTTTTACTTTCTCCTCCGCCCACAGTACTACAGTAGAAGAAGATCTAGGTTAACAGATGTTCCAAACATGTTTTGTATTGTTGAATAGCAGCAAAACAAGTAGCCTAACCCTCCATTAAAGAACTTGAACTGATCTGATTTTTTTATTGTCAAAGATCTATATGTAGCTCATCATCATCGTCTCGTCTTACTCAAAGAAAAAAAGTTCCGTCATAGTTATTTGAATAATAGAGTGAATATAAAATCAAACGTACGAAAGCACAGTGTATGAATGTTGTCTGTTTCTATTGGATCTCTGCGTAACTGTTTGCCATTATTACTTTTGTAAGGTGACAATATGCCAGACGTGTTTTCAGCCAGTCTGCTGCCCCCACGTGACTAAAAAATCGAATAATGCCACTTTAAATAAAGTCTGCATGTATAGCTTTGACTTTATTAAAGGTCCAGTGTGTAGGATTTAATGGTATCTAGCAGTGCCTCACCTTTTCCTGCTTAACATGAAGGGAAAACAAAATGTGCGGTATGTAGAGCCAGTGTTTAGTGTTTTGTTCTTCTACTGTAGAAACATGGTGGTTCAACTGAGCAGTCTGTTGAGGAGGACCTGCTGTGTTGTAGATATGAAAGGCATATTGAGGTAATAAAAAACAATTTTTGTCATATGTTAACAGTGGACACTTTAAGTGTTCTTAGTTGAACCAATTCTGACCCTAATGACAAACAAGATTTCAAAATCTGTTAAACTTTGTGTTAAAGTTAGTGCTGAAGTAGTGATGGTGTATGGAGCTTATTGGTTTGACAGCTGATATGAAAATGTGGGCTGTTTTGCTTATTAAAGCTGCATCAGTGTGTAAATGACTGCAGGAAGTAGAAGCTGTCATGTGATGTCAGGAAACGAGACTCGTAGCGCCTGTCTCAGAGATGTTTATGAGGATAAAAACTTTTCCACATTCAAAATGTTCTCCTGACATGAAACTGCTGGAAATGTACATTATTTCAGTTTGACTTCTAAAAATAATCTGAAATTTTCTCCCTGTGATTCTAATGTTTTATTAAAATGTGGTGAAATGCCACCAGACAGCTGTGACTGTGTGTAAATATGAGCTGATAAGTTAAGTCTCTCCTCAGGGCATCTTTTCTATTTCCTCCCTGTATTTAGAGAAGTGCTGGCAGATCTGCCACTGGAACTACAGGATGAAAAAAAGAGGAGGGTGTGAAAGAAATAAGGACGAAGAAGCAGATGGAGAGAAACAGATAGACAGAAGAGAGGAGGAATGACAGAAAAGAAAGAAAGAAAGTAGAGGAAATGATGATACCCAGAGGGAGAAAGACATAATAAAAAAATAAGGTGACGATAAGAGGAGAGAAGAAGGTGAGACGAGGAGAGAGGTGATAGGAGGATAGACGAGCAAAAGAGAGGTGAGAAGACACAACAGAAGAAAAACTGATGTTAAACTGAATAATATTATGATTCTGCTGTTATTCAGCAGAGAATGAATTTTAGGGGAAATGTACGCTGAGTCTGTGATCAGCATAAGAAGGAAACACTTCATTAAAACTGTTCATACTGAGTCTATCTGCAAAATGTTCACTAACAACATATTTCATTTGTTTACATCATATCTACCCAACCCAGGACTTGATGCTTAATTATAAATGTCAACATTATTAATCTTTTTATGGTTCTGTTTAGGGAATTCAAACCACCTCTGCTATCACACATTCACATTGAATTGGCTAACTACACTACCACTGAAGTATACAAACACTCTGCAGCCAAGTCACCAAGACAAATAAACAAATATATATAAGTTAATGACAATAAATCAAGCTCAAATAATAAAAAAGCAAATAATGAAATCAAATTTTAAAGGATTACAAGTCAAATAAATGTGATATATAAATCTCTATGTTTGATGATTAGACATGTTCAGTAATCTATCTATGCATGCACACACCATCCATCTGACTCCATCTGACTCCATCCACAACTAAGAAAAAAGAAAATGTAGCAGAGAGTCAAGAGGAGAGTTAGAGCCTGCAGCATCCTCCTCCTCTCCTCTCCTCCTCTTCCTCATTCCCTTCTCCTCTCCTGACCATCTGGGTTTTCAGATGAACTGCAGTAAATAATACATCATTATCATAAAGCCTGCTCGCTAATCTCTGAGGTTATATCACACTGTAATCACATCAAATCAAATCAAATCAAATCAAATTTTATTTGTATAGCCCAAAGTCGCAAAATACATTTTGCCTCGGAGGGCTTCACAATCTGTACAGGGAGTGACACCCTCTGTCCTTAGACCCTCGGTTCGAGTGAGGAAAAACTTGCCCGCAAAAAACCCTTTTAACAGGGAAAAAAGTGGAAGAAACCTCAGGAAGAGCCACAGAGGAGGGATCCCTCTCCCAGGACGGACAGACGTGCAATAGATGTCACGTGTACAGTCAACAAGTCAACAGAAACATTTTGTGTAATTACAATGAAAAATGACAATGGATTACAATGAATGATAAAATGATTACAGTAGCAGTGGAACCTGTGATAGAGATAGAGAGACACAGATGCACAGCAGCAGCAAATCATTAACTAAGTTACTATAAACTGTAATGGAGATCTGGTAACATTAATGACAGTAATAATATATGTAGTGGACGTCATGCAGGACCACAGCAGCAGTCACGATCCACGAGAACCTGCTGGACGAAAGAGCACAGAAACTCCGGGGAAGAAGTTTAGTTAGAAAGATGCATTAATGTACATGTATGACAGACATGTATGTTTACAGATGGTGGTGGTGATGGTGAGAGAGAGAGGGAGAGAGAGAGAGAGAGAGAGAGAGAGAGAGAGAGGGTTTTCAGTAAAGGGAGATGTGACTGCATCTTCAACCAATAACATGCCTGGCTAGGCATAACCCTGAAAGGAGGAGTCCCCCGGCAGTATAGTCCTATAGCAGCATAACTAAGGGATGACCTTAGCCAGCCCTAACTATAAGCTCTATCAAAAAGGAAAGTCTGAAGTTTACTCTTAAAAGTGTTGACCGTGTCTGCCTCCCGAACCCAAAATGGTAGTTTGTTCCACAGAAGAGGAGCTTGATAGCTGAAAGCTCTGGCTCCCAATCTACTTTTGGAAACTATAGGAACTACAAGGAACCCAGCATTCTGAGAGCGCAGTGTTCTAGAGGGGTAGTAAGGTACTATGAGCTCTTTTAGATATGATGGTGCCTGACCATGAAGAGCTTTGTATGTAAGGAGAAGAATTTTAAATTCTATTCTAGATTTAACAGGTAGCCAATGCAAGGAAGCCAAAATGGGAGAGATGTGATCTCTGATCTTGGTTCCTGTCAGAACACGTGCAGCAGCATTCTGAATTAGCTGCAAAGTCCTAAGAGACTTATTGGAGCAGCCTGATAACAAAGAGTTACAATAGTCCAGCCTAGAAGTAACAAATGCGTGGACTAGTTTTTCTGCATCTGCTTGAGATACAATGCGTCTGATTTTGGCAATGTTACGTAAATGGAAGAATGCAGTCCTTGAAATTTGTTTTATGTGGACATTAAAGGACAAATCCTGATCAAAAACAACTCCAAGATTCTTTACGGTGGAGCTGGAGGCCAGGGTGATCCCATCTAAAGTAACTAAGTCTCTAGAGAGAGAGTCTCTGATGTTTTTGGGTCCAATTACAAGAACTTCAGTTTTGTCTGAATTTAACATCAGAAAATTGAAGGTCATCCAACTTTTTATATCTTTAAGGCATGCTTGGAGTTTAGTTAATTGATTGGTTTCATCAGGCTTGATTGATAAATATAATTGGGTGTCGTCGGCATAACAATGAAAATTAACGGAGTGATTCCTAATAATGTTCCCTAGAGGAAGCATATATAAACTGAATAGAAGTGGTCCGAGTACAGAACCTTGTGGGACTCCATGACAAACTTTGGTATGCATGGAGGATTCATCATTGACAAGAACAAACTGAGAACGATCTAAAAAATAAGACTTAAACCAGCTTAGGGCGGTTCCTTTGATGCCAATTTGATGTTCCAGTCTCTGTAAAAGAATTTGATGGTCAATGGTGTCAAATGCGGCACTAAGATCTAACAGGACAAGTACAGAGATGAGTCCTTTGTCTGATGCCATTAGGAGGTCGTTTGTAACTTTGACTAGTGCGGTCTCTGTGCTATGATGCACTCTAAATCCTGACTGAAAATCCTCATATAAACTGTTCTTATGGAGAAAGTCGCACAGCTGATTGGCTACAGCTTGGCTACACAGGAAGGTTTGATATCGGTCTGTAATTGGCTAAAACCTCTGGATCTAGAGTGGGCTTTTTAAGAAGAGGTTTAATTACAGCTACTTTAAAGGACTGTGGTACATATCCTGATAATAAAGACAGGTTAATCATATCCAATAAAGAAGGGCTAACTAGAGGTAAAACATCCTTGACCAGCCTGGTTGGGATGGGATCTAAATATGAGGTAATATCACCTCATTATTATTGTTTCTGTTTCCCATCAAGTGGCTGTCTGAAGCTAAACATATTCAAAGTATAGCGTATATTAGATTTTTAGCCCAAATCACCTTTGTTGCTGCCATGCTGACCATCAAACACTTTAAGAATGAATGAGCATATTATCTATGAGTGTTTCAGTTAAAGTTAAAGTTTGAACGTCCTGGTCACTTGTATCAGTGTTTTCCAAACGGGCTGACAGACTGCACAGCTGAATCAGGGACTACACTTGCTGGCAGAATTAAGCATGAAATAAAATAAAAAAACACTGTATACCATGTTTATATAAATATATGTATTCTTCATGCTGGCTCGCTGTGACACTGTCATGGCTTAGTGAACACAGAAATAGAACTGAGCCATTGCTCATGTTATTATTCAAACCTGTGCTTTTCAACGTCTGGACATCTGCTTACATTGTTCTTTTTATTCTTTCTGCCATATGCACACTCAGTTGTTGTTTTCTACATGCTAATCTCAATATTCCATACAGATATATATTTTTATTATATTTATGGTGAAAATAAATAACAAATAAAACTTGAAGTGATCCTCATCAGTCCGTCACACCCTCAACAACAGGAGACCTGTTCAAAATGTGAAGAGGACTTGTATTTGACAGTTCATATGGCTCTTTTTTTTCTTGTTTCTGCCATCTTTAGCATCAGTATGTGTTAATATGAAATCTTGTTATAACCTCTGAGGACCTTTGATCAGACCTGAACATTGCAGAGGACAGGAGCCTGTGGTGCTGTGTTCTGTCTGCCTGTTGAACTTGAAGTCATTTCTTATGAATAAGTGTATTTTGTGTCTGAGTCAGCATGACTGGGCTGATTTCTCCCCACATACACTTTCACTCATCAAACTGCTTTAGTAAGAAGGACTAATGGAAGTGCATTCAGCACAAGCAGACAATGTGTTTTAGCAGCTACAAGAACCATGTGATACATTATTATCCAAGCTGGCCTCATTTAGAGTTATGATATCAAACTTGGAGAAGATGGAGGAAGGTGGAGCAGAGAGAGAAAGAGACAAATATAGAGCAGAGGAAGCATGTCTATGTTTGCTTCTTAACACTAATCTGTTGTGTTGAGGCAGCAGACAGCCTCTGAGGGCCTAATTGTATTTTTCATTAGAGTGCGCAATCTCCTCCAAGGCCAGATCAAATGCTTCCATTTCTCTCTCTGCAATTCATTTATTCTTCATCTCATTTGGTTATTCGGGACAGAAATATCCTGTTTTTCTACTCGCACGGGGAAACAGCTACACGGCTGAGTGGTTTGAGAGAGCATTCTACAAGGATGTGTGTGTTTCTGTAGTGTTTACATTTTCATAACTCTTAATTAATCAGCACATCCTGCTGAAAAAGGCTCAGGTGCTGCAGTAACCCACATTTCTTTAAGTGGGCCCCTGACACACGACGCCCTGCAAGGCCTTAACTCCCTGTCCTTGTATACTGGAATACTTCTGTAAACTGCTGTTTGCTGATTTTCCTCACTGGAGACACAATGAGCTCTATTTTCATGAATCAGTGGATGGAGTACAGAGGTTCTCAAATGTCCTGCCCAGGATAAATATCAGTGACCAGGGTTTTCATTAGAACTGCATCACAATGATTCACACATGGAAACTTTACTTTTCATTGTCTTATTAGTTTCCATCTGTGTCTTGTTATCCTGCCTTCACTTGTGTGTTGAATCTGTGTGTTCTTTGCTCTCAGTGTCAGTTCATCATTGTACTGTGTCGAGTGTTCAGCTCTGTGTTTGGCCCTTGTGTTTTTGGATCTTAACTTTTCTGACCTTTGCCTGCCTACCAGCTGGAAGTCTTGTGCTTTGTGCTCTTAAATTTGAGCCTTGTTTGCAAAAATGTGACACACAATAAGCATCTGCAGTTAACTACCACCACTGGAATAAAAGTAGAATTTAAAATATGGTCTAATTTTTTGTATTTCATTTTTAATTCTGAAAGTATTCTTAAATTTTAATTCAGTCACAGTTAGACAATTACTATATAATATTGTTTGTGATAACACCACAATAAACACACAGTTTTGTTGCCACAGTTACCGGGTGTAACCCGACACCAGGAGAGTATTGGTAGGAGTGGACGTTCTCGTTGGATAAAGTCTAAGCAGTGTGAGTGACATCATCACTCCACTTAGAGACTGCACATGGAACAGATACCTGCGGCCTTCAGATGGCTGTGAATCAGAGCAAAGCTGAGGCAGCAGACGCTGTGAGTATGGTGCTGGATTGGCAGTGTCACGACCTCTACTGTGCCGCACCAAACCAGTGCATGCAGATAAGTAACCTCAGTGTGCATCAAGAAAGTACCAGCTTCACCTGCAGCCAAACATCTTCTTCTAAACACACTGCCAGATAAAGATTAAGCACTACAATGATCAATGATCTCTGCTATTGTTGCTGCTTTTACAGTTTTCCTCATAACATCATGATGAGAAAGTCGGCCAAGCCTCAGTACATGATGATGTCATCAACATTGTCAGCATTAATTTTTCCAGTGAGTGAGCTGAAGACGAGCTCTGCTCTAAATGTCTCCGTCACAGTGTGTGTGCACGTAATGCCAGTTGACCTTTGTCGGTGTGTCCGTGACTCTCTCTGCAGTGGTTGGATAAACTTCTCACTACAAGCTTTGTTCTCCTTCATTCCTGATTAATCGCTTGATTAAAGCAGACTTTTGAACAGAGCCTCTGCCCTGTATGCGGCGTATCACGTCCCTGCTCTGCAGTTGTGATCCGTGTTACTTTGACAACATTAGTTTGGATCGCTGGTGTTGTGTTCAGTGTGTGTGTGTGTGTGTGTATGTGTGTATGGCCGTCCTTCACCGGGTCAAGGTGATTTGTCCCTGTGTGTTGCATGTGCTGTCACATACTATCAATTTAAACTCAGATGCACAGAAACGCCTGTTAGCTGACCTGTCCAAAACACACACACACACACACACACACCTATACACACACACACGCACACACACACACACACACACACACACACACACACACACACACACATAGGTTGTATATAGTATATTTGAATGTTTCTTGCTTGGACCTCATTTGACCTCAGACTTCTCAGGTCAACTTGATTTGTCTTAACAGCCTTTGCAGGCGCTTCATAGCTGGGTGCTCTAACCTATATCACCCATTTAATGTGAGACATTAGCAGCTGTTGGCATGCTCACTATATCAGATCTTGTCAGCTAAATGGAGAGTGTGACATGAAAAATTCAACCCGGGGAGATGAGACTGAGCTTGTCCTCCGCTCTGCGCTCTTTCAGACATCAATCTCTCTGTCTTGCCGAGTTCAAATGGTGTCCTGTGAGATGCACAGACAGTGCTGCGGAGCCACTGATCACAGGACTGGCGGTTCAATCCCCACCTCAGACTGTTCACATGTCAAAGTGACACGAGATGCAAGACCCCAATTTGCTCCCAAAGGTCAGGCCAGCACCCTGTGTGGAATCAAGTTTGTTCATTACACACACACACACACACACACACACACACACACACACACACACACACAGTACTGTAATACAGTAATACACACATGCACATATGTGTGTGTGCAGCATTGTGTCACTTGCTACATGATGTGCCTGTTAGAGCCCGTCCAGACTCTCACACGATGGTACGAGATGGAGGAGCAGAAGGACTCGCACAGATCTGCAGAGCTGTGGCATTTTAAAAAATCTTAATATTAATGATGCTTATTAGAGCTTTAATGTGAACCACTTTGTGGGACAATTAGAAGCCTATCTGGGTCCGGACCTGGATGATACATTCGCTTTTTATTCTTTCTGTTTGGTAGGGTGGAGGCCTGTGGCAGCAGGACATGAAGCAGTTAATGCATCACAGTCTAGTATATAAGATTAATGCTTATATAGATAGATAAATAGAGAGAGAGAGAGAGAGACAGAGAGAGAGAGATGACCGTGTCTGCCTCTCAAACCCAAAATGGTAGTTTGTTCTTCTTCTTCTGTAAATCTATTCTAGATTTAACAGGTAGCCAAAATGGGAGAGATGTGATCTCTGATCTTGGTTCCTGTCAGAACACGTGCAGCAGCATTCTGAATTAGCTGCAAAGTCCTCAGAGACTTATTGGAGCAGCCTGATAACAAAGAGTTACAATAGTCTAGCCTAGAAGTAACAAATGCGTGGACTAGTTTTTCTGCATCCGCTTGAGATACAATGCGTCTGATTTTTGCGATGTTACATAAGTGGAAGAATGCAGTCCTCGAAATTTGTTTTATGTGGACATTAAAGGACAAATCCTGATCAAAAACAACTCCAAGATTCTTTACGGTGGAGCTGGAGGCCAGGGTGATCCCATCTAAAGTAACTAAGTCTCTAGAAAGAGAGTTTCTAAGGTGTTTGGGTCCAATTACAAGAACTTCAGTTTTGTCTGAATTTAACATCAGAAAATTGAAGGTCATCCAACTTTTTATATCCTTAAGGCATGCTTGAAGTTTAGTTAACTGATTGGTTTCATCAGGCTTGATCCATAAATATAATTGTGTGTCATCGGCATAACAATGAAAATTAATGGAGTGATTCCTAATAATGTTCCCTAGAGGAAGCATATATAAACTGAATAGAAGTGGTCCTAGCACAGAACCTTGTGGAACAAACTTTGGTATGCATGGAGGATTCATCATTGACGTGAACAAACTGAGATCGACCTAAGAAATACGACTTAAACCAGCTTAGGGCGATTCCTTTGATGCCAATTTGATGTTCCAGTCTCTGTAAAAGAATTTGATGGTCAATGGTGTCAAATGCGGCACTAAGATCTAACAGGACAAGTACAGAGATGAGTCCTTTGTCTGATGCCATTAGGAGGTCATTTGTAACTTTGACTAGTGCGGTCTCTGTGCTATGATACACTCTAAATCCTGACTGAAAATCCTCAAATAAACTGTTCTTATGTTTATGAATGCATCATAATTCACTACAAATTCCTCCATAATGCAGAAAGTGGAAATGTGTCTGAATAAAAACTATTTGGTATTTTTTTGTATTCCTATTGGTCACAACTTTAAATGGTAAATGGTAAATGGACTGTACTTATAGCGCCTTTCTAGTCTTCCAACCACTCAAAGCGCTTTACAGTACGTATCTCATTCACCCATTCACACACATTCATACACTGATGGCATTAGCTGCCATGCAAGGTGCCAGCTGCTCATCAGTTTGAGGAGCTAACCATTCATACACATTCACACACCAATGGCACAGCCTTCAGGAGCAATTTGGGGTTCAGTATCTTGCCCAAGGACACTTCGACATGCAGACTGGAGGGGATAGAACCGGGGATCGAACCGCTGATCTTCTGATTAGTGGACGCTATACCTCCAAGCCACAGCCGCCCCGTTGAACTTTATTCAACCCATATGTTACATTACATAGACATGGTATATTATGGCTGCTGTCAGTCCGCCTCTGAATTGCCTTTGCTTGTAGTGATCCAGGTGTGTGGTCGCCCTGATATGGTTGGTCCAAGATGAGGAGGCGTGGCCACCATCGTCCTTCATGGCAGCTAATGCCATGAGTGTATGAATGTGTGTGAATGGGTGAATGAGATATGTCCTGTAAAAGCGCTTTGAGTGGTCAGAAGACTAGAAAGGTGTTATAAGGTGTTATGCCTAGTCAGGCACGGTATTGGTTGAAGATGCAGTCACATCTCCCTTTACTGAAAACTCTTTCTCTCTCTCTCTCTCTCTCTCTCTCTCTCCCCATCACCATTATCACCACCATCTGTAAACATACATGTCTCATTAATGCATGTTAATGCATGTTACTAACTAACTTCTTCCCTGGAGTTTCTGTGCTCTCTCGTCCAGCAGGTTCTCATGGATCGTGCCTGCTGCTGTGGTCCTGCATGACGTCCACTACATATATTATTACTGTCATTATTGCTACCATATCTCCATTACAGTTTATAGTTAATTAATGACTTGCTGCTGCTGTGCATCTGTGTCTCTCTATCTCTATCACAGGTTCCACTGCTACTGTAATCATTTTATCATTCATTGTAATTCATTGTCATTTTATCATTCATTGTAATTGTACAATATGTTTGTGTTGATTTGTTCTGTACACGTGACATCTATTGCACGTCTGTCCGTCCTGGGAGAGGGATCCCTCCTCTATGGCTCTTCCTGAGGTTTCTTCCACCTTTTTTCCCTGTTAAAAGGGTTTTTTGTGGGCAAGTTTTTCCTCACTCAAACCGAGGGTCTAAGGACAGAGGGTGTCACTCCCTGTACAGATTGTAAAGCCCTCAGAGGCAAAATGTATTTTGTGACTTTGGGCTATACAAATAAAATTGATTTGATTTGATATAAGTACAGTCCATTTACCATTTGTTTGAACAGCATCACGACTGTGGCGAGTATTATTTACAGTGGGCAATTTGGTTAATCATGTTTGCGTTCCTTTTTACTTTCAAATCAGTGGTTTGGATAATTGCTTTAAGCTGGACTTGTTTCAAACCTGTGTAATGGCATGTACTTCTGAAATCACACGATTGAGTGAAATGTTGTCATCTGACAGGAATGAGTCACACAGAAAAAAGAAGAAGACCTAGGTTGTTAAAAAAGAGCGACTGTCATGCAGGGACACTGGACCAGATGATTCACACTTGCCTCTGGTTGCAGCTAAACATGACACAAGCTTACAGTGTAGCCAATAATCAGTTCTGAGTCTCCACATTACTGTTACATTACCATTTGAATGGGGTAATTACAGCCTCATTTCGATAAATCCTCTAGTCAGCGCATGCTGGAAGGCTGTGTTTGGCCCTGGCATCGCTGTAATGACCAAGACAATGAGAGTTTGAAGAGGAGTAATCATTATCTCCTCCGAGCTGCAGGCTCCTGTGTGTGCCCTTGTGCTGTAGTGTTTAGGTGTCTGTGTGTGCAAACTGCATGCATGTCCTAAACACTGAGCTGTACACACATAATGGCCTTTGCTAAATGACCTAGATAACAGAGGCAATCTGCTCTCTGTACCAGAGCTGCACATCTATCGCTCATGGGCACTTGGGCAGACGCTGGCTCTCTGACACAGAAAATCAAAGCAATCAGACCATCAGCAAGAATCAGAGGCTTTGTGGAAATGTTTGATTTGTGTTTTGCTTAAAGGATAAATCCACAGTGAATCACAGGGCAGAAGTCTGCTGCTGCACCGCCCTCTGTGGATTCAAACTTTAAAGCATGCTGGACTGCTGAGCAAAGGTAACGGATGACATGGAAATGCTACAAAAGGATGTTCAGTGTCAGAATAACAATCATAGATTCATGAGTGACTGAATTTCACATTCAGTTGTTGTTCAGTGTAGAACTAGAATGTAGGTGTAGTACAGGGGTAGAGAGATAGCCATATGTTAAAATTAACCTGAGATAAATCTAAATTTAAATTAAAATCTATGCTAAAATATTGAACATTTGCAGAGAAGTTAGACTTTTGCACGGAAATTAAAAATGTGCAGAGAAATTAAACATTTGCATAGAAATGAAATATATATATGTGTTAAGAGGTTAACCTGTGCTAACATCTATACAAATAGAAAAATATATAAAAAGTAGAAAATAAAAGTAGAAATAAAAATGTTTTATAAAAATATGAAATAGAACTACAAATAGGGATAAAAAACTATGTGCAATTATATTAGGCTGTAGACAGATGAATGAAAGTCACAGCATGTAGCCGAGGTCGTGCAGATGGAGTCAGAAATGACCATGACAGAAAGTGCAAAATAGGGTAGCTCCACCCATGAAAATAATGCATATTTTCCACAACACTTTCTGATCCTACGTCCTGGCTTGGAAAGACTGTGCTGCTTGCAGATGGCTGTGGTACCTGGTTTTCCAGTGCCTGACTATATTCCTCCCACGTTGGTGCACAGCTAGCCAAATCCTAAATACATGCACAGAGGCTTGGGGGATTATCTTTACATATATCAACATATCCATCATCTCCTTTTTGTTGATCACAGCTTCTACTAAGGGTCAAATCAGTTTTCAAGGTCACGATCTGGGTGTGTTCATATCCATGAATCACATGTCACACACAGACAAGTTCTTTCAGCTCCATATTTTTATATGAACTGATATTAAAGTGTAAAATGAATATAAACTGACAGATGTTTTCCTGCTCTGACTGGATCTGTGACTGATGGATCAACAGCTGAACCAGCTGCTTTTAAACTAATGTTGCAGCGAGCAGTTTGAGCTGAATATGATTTGCATAAATATCACTCCCATTCTCAAACATACAGAGAAGATAAAACATTTGGGAGAGACAACTGGGATTGGAAAATGCTAACGCGGTCTGACTTCTTGTATAATCTGACTTGGCAGCCATGCAATAACTAGAAAATAGAATATTTCCTTAAACATGAGATCATTTTACTCAGCTCTTATGCCATTACCTGAGTGACATCCAGCACTTAAACCTGACACACTCTCACACTGCTCTCATTCACCCAATCTTTTTTCAAACAATTTCCGCTTAGCCACACTCGAAATACCCGTCTTATTTCTAAATGCAGTTTTAAAGAACGATTCAACATTTTGGGAAGTAAGTGTATTCTCCTTCATTCTGACTGTGAGATGAGAAGATTAATATGACTCATTTAAATATGGAGCTGGACCCAGAGGGCAGGTAGTTCATCTTAGCATGTGGAGACAGTTAGCCACCCTCCAAAGATCACTAAGGAACACAGTGAGCCTTATTTGTTGAATCCGTACAAAAAAGGGATATAAAAATAAAAAGTGGAGTCACATGCTGGACTGTTTCTTACCAACCAACAGCCTCAGAGCTTTGGAGCATCTGCTGGTTAGTTGGTGGCCTCACTGTTACAAAGTGTTTTTTTAACTAGAGCCAGGCTGTCTGTTTCCCCCTGCTTTTACTCTTTATGCTGCACTTAGCTAAGTTAGCTGCAATAAAATCATCCATCCATCCATTTTCCATAACCGCTTATCCTTGTCAGGGTTGCTGGGGCCCAGATGACATTGTGTGAGAGGTGGGGTACACCTCGGACAAGTTGCCAGGTCATCACATTTGCTGTCTGCCTTTGTTTTCTCCACCAGATAAGTTTGCCCAACTTACTTTTTGTGATCACATGACTGCTTGTGTTTGTGTCATATCAGTCTCTGTTATTGACTTGGTGAGTACAATGTTAATTTTATTAGATAGAAATGATGGGCTTTTGCTTTTATGAAAATAAGTCGGAACAAACCAGAATTATCCTTTACTAAAGTTATGTAAATGTCCTGCCTACACCTGTGAGCTGCAGCAGAGCTTCACTAAATATAAATGTTGGGAAATTCAAACTTTAAAAAGTAACAAACAAACCACCATGAGTCAGAGTACTATTCATCTGACCTATAGTCTACACAATGAAAGCAGTAAATGGAGGAGCAGAGTAACTCACAGCCAGGTAGAGTGCAGCGTAGACACTGAGCGCCGCCTCCTTGGACGGGAAGGTCTTACGGGCACGCAGGATATCGTCCTGGTTTCCTGTGCATGCCTCCTGGTGGCTGATGTAGCGCAGGGCCTGCTGGCAGCCCAGTGCTGTGAAGTTTGGCTTACAGACGGTCAGGAAGTAGGGTGCAAGGTTCCCTGTCACTACCTGGCCTGCGTTGACAAAGATGTCAACTGTGAAGAGGCCAAAGGTGTAGACGCCTGTGAAGGAAAAAGAAGATGGTAAGAGGGAGCACACATAGGTAGATAAGCTGATAAGCTAAGACTGACTGACTATATTCTGTGTGGGTTGTCTCTCAACCACCAATAACATGAACTTTATCACAGTTTAATGCTTTCACACCAGGATAGTCCGGGGGACTCTGTTCGATTGGGTAGGGAATGCCGAAAAATGTCACACCTTCATTTGGTTTGGTTCACTTTCACACTGCACTTTTGAAAGCGGACCAAACCGCCTGGACAACATCATGCAGTTACAACAGCTCCTTGTTTGGAGGCGGTGTTTCCCAAAACAAGCACTGACTAGGAAGAAAAAAAGCACCAGGAAGAAGAAAACCCGACTCATTGATTGGCTTTCTGATCTTTGGTTTGCTGGATAGTCCGTTTGCTTTCCCACTGTACCCACCAGGGTTCACTTACAAGCGGACCGAGACCCATGTTTTCAGGCGGACCAGAGTTCGCTTATTTGGTCTGCACCAGAGTTCAGGTGAGCTTTCACACCTGCCCAAACGAAGCGGACTATCTGAGGAAACGAACTCTGGTCCATTGAAAGCGGACCAAACAGCGCTGGTGTGAACATGCATATTACATGTATTATATTCTAGGACTGGACAATAGTGTTAACAACTTACTATTTTTGAATGGAGACAGTGTTGGTGAAAGAGATTTACAGAGAGGGTTCCATTAATAACTATATAAATTAGTCTTGTTAGCCGTGTTTAACCTACAAGTTTCTGACGACTCATAGAATTTGTTTCAGAGAAACTGGAACTTCTTGCAACATCTTTATTGCAGAAAACAGATGATGAGGAGCTCAAAAAGGCAAAGACAATGTAAAGAACTGTAACTGTTGGGGGAAATAATTTTGACTGCTTTCAAGTGTCTGACAGGGGACGTGACTGATAGACCAGCTATACAAAAACATCAAGGTTGTCATTTTATTGCACAGTTATAAAAAATTTACTCTAAGTTGCAGGCTGGTAATGCAACACATCCATGGAATGAAAAGTCTTTACAAATATTCAAATAAGAAAACAAATATACAATACAATGTACATATACAACTGTACATATAGTGATTTATCATTTATTTATGGTGTAGTGTGGAGGATGAGTTGAGGGCTCAGGGCTCTGGCACTTGTGTACTGCTTGCCAGACAGCAGCATGGTGAACAGGCTGTGGCTGAAGTGGTTATTGTTTTTCAGCGTTCTTTGGGCTCTGCACAGGGACCTCACCTCACTGAAATCACTGATGCTTGGTTGGTGGGTAACATGTTCTGGGCAGTTTTAATCACCTGCTGCAGAGCCCTCCTGTCCAGGGCCGTGCACACACCATGGCAGGTTGTAATGTTTTGTCAGGATGCTTTCTATTGCTCCTCTGTAGAAGTAAATGATCTTGCAATGGGAATATTGTTTTCTTACATTTCCTTAAAGTCAATGTAAAGTCAATATTGAGATTTCTTTCAAATTCCATTAAATATGTTGAAAAATAGTTACTGAAAACATGTGAAAAGACTTTGAACGATATATTACTGAAATGTGGAGATTGAGGTTCAAACAGTTTTTCACCAGGCAAGATTGGGCTGAGCACACAGCCCATAGGGGCCTCCAGCATTAAGCACTATAGTGACCAATGGGAACTGTCTGTAGTCTGTTTGTGAGTTTGTAGTGTAGTAGTGTGGTACCTAAGCCCGAGTGCAACAATCGATATCATTGGAGAGATAGTATTGAATGCTGAGCTGAAAACAACAAACATTCTGCTGGAGGTGTTTCAAGGTGTGTGAGGACTGGAGGTCAGTAGAGATGGCGTACAGGTACAATGGTGGCTGTCTGGAAGCGGGTGGAGAAACTCTCCTGTGACAGTGATATGTTAAAGTCAGGTCCAGCAGCTTTGCTGCCATTCACTCTCAGCAGGACAATGTCCGCTCCTCTGGAGGCAGAGTACAGATGACAGCTGACTCTTTGTTGAGGAGATAAAGCGTTCATAATAGGCGTTAAGTTTATTACACATAATGATGCATTCTCCTATAAGTCTGATCATGAAGATGCAGAAGCAGCAAAGTTTCCATTCTATACATAACAGAGACTTCCGAGTCGGTGTATCCTTTATCCTATTCTGTCTGTAGCTCAGCTGTCTTTCCTCTCCCTAATCTCCTAAAAAAGATGCATCATGTTGAGACACTAGCAGAGTGCTCCATAAAACAACAAGGACGGGACATAAATCATTCAAACACCTTTTATTTTTTTTTTGTGTGAATGATTCTCTAAAACACCAGACGAACCCTGTTCACCGCGCAGCAGAGACCTGCTGCTCCTCACACCCGGTGACACTGCAGAGAAAACAGGTCCGCACTCTCCAGGGACACCTCAGTGCCATGAACACAATCCCCCACTGCATTACCACACACACACACACACACACACACACACACACACACACACACAGTGTTAGAGTCACCCAGGTGCCACTGTCCATTCATACTGCTCTTAACCAAACCAGCCAGGCTTTACGTCTCAGTGATGGAGGGGCTTTAACAGAAATAATTGCTTCCCACCTACAAAAGCCGAGTCCTCTGTCACACTAAATTACCAAACAGGCGCTTAGTCAGACAACTCTCTCTCACACACACCGAGAGGCCAACACAAACACACACACACACACACGCTTCCAGGATGCATAATTTGCTGGGGTAACAACAGCAGCTTTTCCAATCACTGTCAAGTGTTTGTGTTACTGCAAAGTAATTCAAATGTAGCTGGAAGACTTTGATGAAAATAGGTGAGACGTCACAACTGTTGAGCAAGGCACGTCTTTCTTCTTCTTCTTTCACAAGTTTTTGGTTGAAAATGTTTCCGTCTAACTCGTTGCCTTTCTCATTCTCCATCAGCCAAGCAGAGCAGCACTGTGAGGCTCCAGATGCTGACAGGTCCATTTCTTAAGCATCAAATAGGTTTTGTAAAGTGTCGTCTGACTAACTTGCCACACGGCTCATTGGCCCGACTCTGTCCCACTTTCTCCGACACGAATGGTTCCGACACGAACCCCCCTCTCTCATCCTGCCTGAGCACAGAGAGGGACAGCCAATTTTGCTTATTAGGGCATCTAATTCAGTTAGCATGCTTCAAACAGTGCCATTAATGTCACAGCAGAGTCACTGTGTAGCCATGCATGTGTATGTGCTCTCTATGTTGGGTGTATGTGATCCTCCTGTGTGTGTGTGTGTGTGTGTGTGTGTGTGTGTGTGTGTGTGTGTTTGTGTTGGGTGAGCTGAGTTGAAGCAATGCACCTCTTCTTTGATCCGGTGCCAGCGTCTCCACAATGCTGCAGTGTGATGCACAACCCAGACAGTCTCAAAGTTATCACACTTTCCCAGACTCCCTGTGTGCTCACAAAACACACCGACACACACACAAGTCACAGGTAGAGACCTCAGAACACTGGGCCGACCCAAGAATATGAAGATGTGACTAAGCTCTGTGTCAGAACTAGACACAGTGATAATTGTGATCATTGTGTGATCACTTCAGTGAAATGAGCTGCTTTAGTCATTTATTTTCAGTCTGAACGGCTGACATGATCCTGTTAGGTTCATATTTTTAACGTGTTTATGTGTCTTTGTTTTGCTGTGTTGGTTTCTCTGACAGACACACATAATCCTGTTATATCTATCTTCTGATTACAAGGCAAGGTATCACAGAGTTTAACACTGTACACAGCACTTTCACATCCAAACTGTGGCGGTCCAACAGAGCCACAGTGTTCATATGTTATTTTCTCCCAAATCCTGTGTCACAACTGATTGAATACTTCCTCTATGAGAGGAGGTGACGTTTCAGACCATGATCAACTCCAACCTCTCTGCTCTCTTATTCATGTAGGAGGATACAGAATGGGGTTCAGGACATGGTTAGCCTAGCTTAGCATAAAGAGTGGAAGCAGGGGTTGCAGTAACTGAGTCACTAACTCTTGTTGCCTCAGTGACTGTGTCAGATTTGGTACCATTTTGTCTGTCAGCCAGACATTGCACAGTATTAGATACAATGTCTGTATACATAGATCTTTATTTTAGTTTACTATATTAAAAAAAAAAAAAACACATCAAATTTACCATCAGTAATGATTCTGACAGTTCTTTGACACTTGTGAACTGCTGATGATGTTTAACATCTTACTGTCTGTTTGTATTTCATCTTGTCAACTCTTCTCTCAGATAAGCGGATAAGCTCGGTTTGTTATCTGACTGTAGATAAAACAAACTGAAATGGTGCCTAAAAGCTACATTGAATCAAATGAAGGTCATTTTCCATCAACCTGTCCACTAAATTATAGAGAATCTGCTGGTTGGCTACAGTTCTATAGATAAACCTCCTAGATGTCCCAACTGTTCCCAGCAGGAGTAAAAGTTAAGGGTGGATTTTTTTTCCTGGTGAAAATAAACTAAACCAAGAATAAAATGTATAGTTTGTTAAACTCATCCACTGATTGGGTACAGAACAAACGATAACAGTAGGTTTGGAAATGTCCTGAGGGTGCTTTCTCTCCTAGTTAGGCTGGTTTGAAACCAAAAAACCTGATTGGTGCTGAATCAGCACCTACCTGTCAATCAAAGTGGCCACACTCTTAATTCTGCATAACTTTAAGCCTTAATATCATTTGAACAGGTGAGTTGTATCAAAATTCACCCTCAGTACAGTTGTCATGAACGGGGAAATTAGCTATAGAGACCAAAACTGTTTTTTGTAGCAGGCTGTAAACATGTTTATTTCTGCTGTGAAGTTGGACATTTTAACATGGGGACTTATGGAGACTGACTCACTTCTGGAGTCAGCCTCAAGTGGACGACAAGAGGAACTGCAGTTTAGTAAATTTTAGGGAGAGATTGTGAATTCTGTTATGTTAACAAAAAACCTTATATCTCAACTCACTGCTGACTTTTTCTGGACTAAAACAAACTAGAATCTTTCCACAAACATAAGCATGAAGAGGTTGAACAAAGCTGAAGTCTCTGTCATTGAGGTTGCCTATTTTGGTGGAAAACAAATGAAATACCTTGTCAACATCTGAATGAAAACATAATTTGGTTAGCATCACATTTCCCTCCAAATATATTAACAATTATGTAGATAGATTTCTTGCATAGAACTGTAATTTTTAGGTACTCCGGCTAACTCACACAATCTGAAGATATACAGGTTAAGTGGTGACTAACCTGCATTCGAGGTTTGAATTTGAGTGTCTCGTGTCAGCCTCTCGCCCAGTGTCAGCCAGGATTGGCTCCAGCACCCAAAAAATGGATGGATACTACAAAAGATTGGTAACCATGGTAACACATTTGCTTGTGCACATCACCTTGTGAGTGTGGGGACAAACTAGACCAGTGTTGTAGAGAAATTGCTGGAGTCAATGGTCAATGGTGAGGTCAGGAGTGAAGAAGTGTTCAGGAGCCTCTGATGTCTTATGCTGTAATATTTATTGTCGCTTGATCAAGGAGAATTAGAGACACTCTCATAGTACATCAGAAGTGTCTGAGTCGGTCTCACATTCTGCCGAACTCGTGCTGGTGGATAGACTTTAAACCTCAAGATAACACCACAAATACTATACGCCCCAAATGAGACAAAGAGAATGTTTTTACCCATGCAGGTGTTATTGTCATTATGCTAGTCTGGAGACACTGATGTCTGTTTACGTCAACGGCAAGCTATCTATTATGTCTAGGAAGGCAGCAACGGGTCTCTTCGACCCTGGCCACCACAGTGTTGAGATAGACTGGCACCTACTGCTCCCAGTCAAAGCCAAACAATTAGTACTGCCGAGGACCTCAAGGCCCACACGTGACCTCGTGTAACCCTTAGCATAGAAAATTCCATAACAACCAGCAATATTAGGCAGCAATGCCCCCCGGTCCGGATAATTAAACTAAACTAAGATCTACTTTTAACACCTGCATTATTATTTAGTACTATGTTATTTGTGTCATGTTCCTGAATTCAATAAATTAAACTTATCACCACACAGCAGACTTGGGGTCAGGTAATAAAAGAACTTCCCATTAGGTTAATAAAAACACTTTTTTTTTTTTTTTTATCCACAGTTTGTGACCTGCAGGGATCATCAGACTGCACACACATTTTAGCCGGAATCTAATCTTTTCAAATATATGAATATGTTTTGCAAATGCTAATGAAATCACACACAGTCTGCAATCTCTCTGAGGACTGAGGCTCTTTTTATTTTCATCACTGCTCTCTTCTGTAGTGTGCAAGTACGTGCCTTACAGCTGCACCATTGTGAGAACAGCCATTTTCCCCTTTACAATTCAAACTGCTGATAAGCATTGCCAATGGGCATCATTATAGCAATTAGCCTTCCAGTGGTGATACGAATGAATCGGCACAGGATTCTTTTACACTGGCAATAATAAGGAAATGCAGACTCAAACACCACCCACTGAACACATCATCCACCATCAGCACGATGAAAATGTCTCAGTCACCATAAAAACCATGAAAAACAACAATCAAGCCATCATCAGTGAATGTAAAAAGAATTCATGTTTCTTTAAATCAACAACCAACTGCTGTTCTAAAGCAGCACTTTACTGGATTTACAGGTCAGCTTAGTCCAAAATTGAGGTGTGGAGTGTGAAAGACACCACCCAGTTACGGTTTTAGTGCTTGACCAGCTACTGAATGTCAGGATCTCAGCCTCAGTATCTGCAAAACTGTTTTGTCTTAACTACCTTACCTACCTAACCTACCTAAAAAAACTGAACTAAACTCCTTCCATCCTTCCATCACTGTACATGTTGGAGAAACATAACTGACAGTGAAAGTGGTTCCCTGAACCATGGCAAGGATCCCAAAATCACCTCTGACTGTCTGCTTACCTGCAGCTCCAGAGGAGTAACAGACCGTTCATCCAGGTAGAGATCATTCTTTTTTAAGTCCTCAATTTCTCTGGAAGTGACTAACACTTAAACATTTAGTTTTTAGAACATCTGCAGACAAACCAAATCATCCCAATCAGCTAATTAATAATTCATTAAGTAAACATATGACAACTAAGCACTCAGACCAACTGCTGATGAAGCAACACATACAAACAAATGATGTGTAAAATGTCATAATCCAAGCTGTTCAGCACGAGAGAAACTATGACAGAGCTGTGTTTCACAAAAGCCACGTGTGAGTCGTGTTTTCTCACAGACTACCAATGTTTGCAGGATGATACAGTGTAAACAAATGAGCAGGCGCTCATTTTATCAATGGGTAGATTTCCAGAAACTTTCCACATGAAGTTTAGCTGGGCTAATTTTAGAAATATTCCAAATTGGAAACCCCATAGGAATTATGGAAATTAATGGGAATTAACTGGAAATTGGGGGTAATTTAAACAAACTGTATCATATCCAAACATGCATGTGATTGAGGAATAGTATAGATATTCAAGTGTACATGAAATCTGGTTGTTTTAGTCAAGACTATGCTAAAATATATTTTCACCAACTATATTAAAGTTCCTTGTTGAGGGCCAACCTTCAATTTAGTAAATTCTCGGTTTATTCCTGGTAATTCCTATAAATTTCCATTAATTCCCATGGAACATTTTCTAACTTTGAAACCCTGTTTCTCACTTCCTAAAGTTATAATCATAGTGAAATATGTATAGTTTTTATATGACACAATGGCAAAGCGTCATCAAGCACCAATCACCAAGGCCACGCCCCCACACTTTAACATACAAGTTAAACATGAAAATGCCAAATTGTCAAAATATGTAAGCATATTAATCCAATCCAGATCCAGATAATCCAGAATCTTTATTTTTTAGCAGTAGTCTAAATTCCTTTTTGATAACACATACATTTTTAATCATCATCATGACGATGATTAAAAACTAGAAACAACTGCATTAACAAGCAAAGCTTTCACACTGAGACACACGATACATGAATATTATAATAGTCAGTGTGGTGCTGGTGACAGGTTAACAATCTTTAACTACTTATTACAGTTTGGATAATGTTAGTACACTACTCAACAATACAGGTTAGGGTTAAGGTTCATAAAAACAGTTTTTCAAATCCACAGTTTGTGACCTGCAGGGATCATCAGACTGCACACCCATTTTAGTTGGAATGTAATATTTTCAAATATATGAATATGTTTTGCAAATGCAAATTAAATACATTCAAAGAGTGCTCATGGTGCAGAGCAGCCTTGGGAGGGAGGTTGAACCCAACCAGGGGAAGACAGAGGGATGTTTCTATGCTGAGTGAAATCTGAATGTCAGAGCAGAGCTGTGTTTAGCAGGCTCTTTAACATCAGCAACACTGCAGTCTCTGGAGACGCTATGCTTAATGACAGAGGAGTGTGACAGATTACAAAACGTTAAGAGAGAGGCAGACAGGAGGTGTGTGGTACTGTTAAGTGTTGATTATGGAGGACAGCTCTTGGTGAAATTAGCTGCTGTAAGCTGTTCCAGTGGATGCACAGACAGTTGTGGGGCCTCTGCTGAATTATATATAAATCAACAATTGAGATGGCAGTGGCATGCTTTGGTACACTCATGAGACCTGACTCCATGATCAGCCTTCACATTTTTAGAATCCTTGCATCACAACTGTATTTTAAAGTTCTGTGGAACACACAACGATTTACCAGGAGTGGATGTGAAAATGTGAAACATGGAGTCTTGGAGGAGTCTCAATTAAAGACAAATTTAGACTGTTCAGTATCAGTCTGATAGGACCCCAATCTGAGAGACGTGAGGTGTCGCAAACACATTTTGACCCATGTTATGTGTCATCGTACACAACAACGCAGCATCATTATGTCCCAATTAACAATTTTTTTGACATTCTCTCACCCTGCTTGTCAACCTCTGGAGTGATGTTGACCAGCAGCACTAAAGATTTCTTCTAAACTTCTACACACATCTGTTAATTAGGAGAACAGCAGGCAACATTCATTTCATCCTGCAAGCATGGCCATGTGACTGTCATCCTCGACTCAGGAGCAGTCCCTCTCCCCGCTCTGCAGCAAATCTGCCTCTGTTCTATTTCTTCTGCTAGAAAACACAATATAATATACCTGCTCATGCAAACTAAAGTTAGGGAAAGATCATCGAACATTAATTTCTGCAACGAGCCTCTATCCAACCACTCCAACCTCCACGTCCATACTCTCTGACTTGCTACGTAAATGACACAATAGTTTGTGTGGTACAGAATTATCCAATATGGCTGTAATTCCTATGGATACTGGACTGAAATCTGAAAGATGGTAAGTTGTTCTTGGTTAGAATCCAATGTGTAGTCTACCGTAAGTCTTATCGCTTATGATCGCCTAATCTAATCATCCTAATTGACATAAGTATTGCATAATCTGAGTAATTTTTACACTGGTATTATCTAAATGTGTAGCTTCTCAAAGTTTGGGAATGACTTTTGTTAGTGTGTATACAGAGGGACTGGAAAAAGGACGGAAAATGTCTTTACCAATAGCACTGATGCATTTTAAAACTGCGTACAATAACAGTGCTTTGTGTACTCAATGGGCTAGCCTCACATCTTTTTAAACATGTATGTTCTGTGGAAATAGAGGGCTGTGCATGAACTTCCTCAAATTAAAGTTCAACAAACAAGGCCTTAAAATGCATGAAGGTAAAAACACACTGTTGAAGTTGAGTGTGAGACAGCACCACGACCCTCGGCTGTGTTCTAAATTTAATCTTTTCCAAACAGCACGGCCCTGTGAGTCATTATGCAAAGCAACGGCAGCGTGAGTGAAAGGGGAGGGCTGTGGAGCTGCGAGACGGCTTGGCTCACATGATGCCGCGCTGCTGCCTGGCAGATGTAAATTCTCGCAACAAGCATGTGCAAGCATACATACTGATGCGCATGAATACATACTTAACAACGCACACAGAAATACATATGAACTGTCCAAGCACGCACATGGTGTCACGTGTTAACACAGGCACACTCTTGACTTTAGCAAAGAGAGGCAATAAAAACACAAAGGAGATGATCTGGGAGCAGCTAAGCTGAAAGAACTCAGCTTCTGCATGATAGCTGCAGGACACAGCAGAGCATTCCGGGTAAAGGAGCAACAGCTTGTTACTGATCCTGATGCTACTTCATACTTCTACTCAACTACATTTCAAAAACAACATGGGATTAAGAGTTTACATTAAAATTAATAAATTGTGTTTGGCTTGTCTTTTTGCATTGGGACAATTACTTGGAAAGGATATGACTATAATGCCGGAGAAACATCTGTAATGTACATGACAAGGTTCTGCATAGTAAATGGCATAGAGATGTTGCATCCTTGCATCCCACAAGCCTACCACCCATTCTAGCCCTGTATTCCACATGCAGGTACCCAATCTTTGGAGACCAGGATGGATGATCTCAGGGCAAGGGAGACTATGGCATCCTCTGTCTAACTGGATGGTCCATCCAAACAAGCAGTCAGAAGGTCATGGAGTTTCAATTCCTGTAATCCCAGAGACACTAAAGACCTCTGCCTCACCTGCTTCCCTGGCTTTAAGCATTTAACAATCTTGTGTCATCCATTCTGCCTTTCCCAGTAGGTCACTTTGTCAACATCTCCACTGTGTGTATACCCCTGCAGGCAAATGCAGACGCAGTATTGACGTATGATTTGGATGATATTCTGTTCTGGGACAGTCTCAGACAGTGTCTTCATTTAGGATTCTAGTGGCCTAAGGACAGCAGCTCTTTCTGAGCCTCTAACTGATGGTCTGGTGAATCTAGTACCTTCTTTGAGAAAAGGGATAAGAGGCCATGATCCCCTGATCAGCTGGGATCTGTAATGATTCTGCTGGCCTTATTCTTGGAGCTTCTGGTGTAAATGTCTTTTAGGCAGGGTAGAACACCACCACCATTGTGTGTTCAGCTGAACAAACCATTCTTTGCAAAGTCTGCTAGGGAGGAGATTGTTATCTTCTCACCAGTGGGTCAGGCCCTCTATTTCCTTCAAATAGGCCTTTTTATTGTTTTCAGTGATCAGACCCATCACAGCTATGTCACCAGCAAACTTGACAATGGTGTTGGAGTCAAAGGTGTCTACACCATTGTATGTACAGGGAGTACAGCAGGGGACTCAAAACATCGCGCCAGGGTACATTGGTGTTAATGCTGAGGGTGGATGATGTATGTTCACCCACCTCCACCACCTGGGGTCTGCCTGTCAGGAAATCAAGGATCTACACGCGCAGTAAGATGTTAATCACAGGTCTTTGAGCATTAAGGCCAGTCTGGAGGGAATCATGGCATCAAATGCTTAAATGTAGCCAATGAACATTACCACATAGCTCCCCTTTTAAGTGTCTAAGTCAAAGTGAGGATGTGTGCTATGGTGTCTTCAGTAGATCAATTGGGACTACAGGAATATGATGTTTTCTAGTTTGTTGGATGAACAGTATTCTTCTAAGACTTAGAGTACCACACATGGCAAGTCTATGACAAGGAGTCCTTATACTGTAAATATTTGTGATTTGGCCAAAATGCCTGGCAGACTAAAAGTTGGAGCCCCACCAATCATGGCTTGCCATCTTTCATGGCTTGCGTGATGGTGGTGATTTGTGGACTAGCCTAACTGTTCCAGCTTCCGGAAACAGTAATATAATATATCTTTCACTTCAATGTGTGCTTTCTGTGCTCTTATTGGAACATGCTGTGAAAATCGTCAAACTAGGTGAGAAAGATATTCAGACAAGTAATTGTGTTGCCTTATGTGTCGGTTGACTTCAACTATGACTCACTACACAAGATAAAGCTAGCAGATGTCATATTATAATGCTCATTTCTGTTCCTGATGCCCCATGCATATCCTGACATAATACACTGTTGTGTTATGATAATTTTGTTCTACATGATTGTTAAATCTTTACTCATTGCACATCACACTGCTCTAGCTTCAAGACACAAACAGGTTCCCAATGAATTAATCTAGTTACAGTCACATCACAGCCTCAGCCTAGCAATCCTCTGCTGTGCAAGGGAGGCACTCAGCTCCAGTGTTGCCAGCAGGTGCAGTTTGAACCCCACAGACCAGGCCAGTCACTGTACAGTATACCATCCTCCAGCTCTAAAACCTAATGCCCTCTGATCTCTTACACATAAATCCGTCCATATATAAGTCAAATCAAGTCATGAAGCCTTTGGCTTCAAGGCTCAGAAGGAAGCAGGCAAGCATAGCGCTCAGCAAAAGGCAGCTCAGCAGTCCAGCAGAGTTTCCCCATTCATTCATTGGGCTCTCTCTGTCTCTCTCACTGTGCCAGCAAGCCTGCCAAAAGTAGTTATCAATAGCCACGGATCAAATGCACCATAAAACACACAGGCAGAAACACTGTATGTAATGGAATTTCCAGATTGTGTATGTTAAATAGTGCTTTGTAATTTGGGATAACTGCTGTTGCTAATGCTGCTGTAAAGAGGCACTGACAGCTTACCACAAACCCATTAGCTGATGTTGGTACATTAAAGAGAAGCAAATGCTGTACCTCTTATGCAGTTTGCTTCAGTGAGCTGTAAGCATTTAGTTAAAAGGGCACAGGCACTTTTCTGCACCCAAAGAGAACTGCCTCCATCTCTCAGACGCTGCGTACAGTACAAGCTCTCTGAGTGAAATAAGTGCCACACATGGGAAAGGTGCTGTGGGCCATCAGCACCTTCCTCTAAAAATACTTAAATTTAGATTTAAAACTTATTTTAGCAGTTTTGTAGATGATGCATGTCAGTTCTCAACATTTTACTCACAAAGTAATTTCTCAGATCAACGTAATTCAAGGGGTCGAGAAACATAAGCAGACTGATGGTCAGGCCAGTTATAATCAAAGCAGTTGTTCATCTGTATAATCTAAACCACATCATTTGGATGTCAAACTGAAAGTGAGTGTCCTTGGAATGTTGCTAATAATCCATCATTGCACAAAAACATGTACGCATGTGCATGTGTGGTATGTTCAAGGTTGGGCATCACGATGGCGATACAAATCATGTAATCGCTAAGCTTTAGCATTAACTGTTTCTGCAACTATTCCTTCTTCACTCAGCCTTCCTTTGCCTGAGTATAAACAGCTCCACCAAAAAAGATGGGCAGTTGTGAGTCAGTTGCCTATGTCTCCTGAATAAGGAATGGCAAACAGCTCAGTCATACACCGTGACTGAACACCAGCTTTGAAATGTATGAAATTAGGTCACAAGCTACTGTAGGTCACCAACTAGCACCCCATCACCAAGCTTCTAGCACCATCTATTTCATAAGGACTTTGCTGTGCTACTTTGGTTTGACCAGCCGTTTCATAAGGTAGCCCTAGGAGATCTATTATTCCTATGTACGGTATATAATCCCTCGAGCATGGTCTGGTTCTGCTCCAGGTCTCCTTTCAAATGGACATGTCTGGCGTGAGGCCTCCAGGAGACATCCAAATCACATGTCCTAACCATCCAGGTACTCTGAGCTTCATACCCTGTCTCTAAAACTCTCAGTATGATCCAGGCGAAGTGCTCACCAGAGCGTCAAATAGCTTCTGAAACACCCATCTACCACACTTTTCTGATGTCAGAATTGTGGCCAACCAAGTGCAGTAGTATGAATTCCTTCAAGGAGAGGCTTTGAAAGTGTGCACTACTTTCTCCATTTGAACAATTGTCACATTTCACTCCTTTTTGTGACAAACTCGTTTATTTCAAGTTATTTCAAACTCATGCAGTCTACTTTTACCCAAAGCTCATGACCAGGTGGACCTTACATAAAGTTTAGAAGGCCATTTCACAACAGTTCACATGGTCAGAAACACGCCTTACCTGGAACCAGTGGCGATTTTGGGGGGGGCCTGGGGTGGCCGGGGCCACCCCTGAAATCTCATTGGCCACCCCTGCGGCCACCCCAGATCTGATAGGTAGTTGGTCAAGTTCGTCAACACGAGAAACAAGAGAAATGCTGTCAATCAATGATGACAGCCGATCAACTGATTTAGAGCCAGATTTACATTTTGAACTATCACAGTAATGGTCATACTGAGGCGGTGACAGCTGATCTCTGTTCAGCGTACGTTTGGCCAATGGCCATACAGGTCAAGTGTCGGGTGACCCATGAGACGCACAATGTTACTGCTGCAGCAGCTGAACTGGTCCGTGAAAGGAGCTTCAACTACTGGATAAACCAGTGAAATCTGTCGGAGGTATGGTAATGTAATGTTTATTTATATCGTAGTTCCCTCTGAATGTGTAGGAAAACTTTATCTAGCACTAAGTAGCAGCTAAAAGAGTAAGACGAACTACACTGCTGCCCTAGCTAGCTTAGCAGCCTCAAACCAAGTTTTTAATTTAGTTAAAGATTTTAACGTTAGCGTCCCCCCGCAGAGGAGATTATAAACAGAAACGGACATGTGGTGTTAAACGTACGGGATACAATAACCTGCTTAAGTACATGTAGCAGAAACCATGAGATAGTTATCTGTTGTACTCGCGGGTTCCAGAGCCCAACGAACACCTGTATTTTGCACACTGATTCTAACCCAAATTGATTATGATCCTGCTTGACGTTTGCTTTTACTTAAAAGTGATTTGACTGACTGATTGATTGATTGATTGATTGATTGATTGATTGATTGATTGATTGATTGATTGAGTGATTGAATGACATTTCCCCCAGGGATATTAGGAGAATAGTTATGAAGAGAAGCAGAGATATTCAGACCTTCTTCAATAAAAAGAGAAAAGAGTCAGAGTCAGCCACAGCTTCTACCAGCAGCGTCAGTGAAACATGTCAGTATCAAAAGTAGTTAAAATAACCAAATATACTTGAGGACTGTGATAATGGGAAATGGAATTTAAAAAATGACTTTTTTTTTTTTTTTTTTTTTACCAGAATAGACACCTTTATTTAACACTTATGAGACAGGAAATTATGGGAGAGAGAGGGTATGTGACATGTAGAAAAGGACTGGGATTTGAACTGTGGTCGGCTGCGTACATGGCATTAAACTCCGCTATGCCATGGCCACCCCACACTAGCTTTGTGTCCCATCCTGGCTACCCCGGTAAAAATGTCCTGGATACGCCACTGCCTGGAACTGAACCTCCAGGCTAATTAGAGAGACATCTTAAATAACAAAGTTCACTTTTCTTCTATCTTGTTAGTTGTTTGCTGTTTTTTTTGTACTCTGATTAAAGCACTAAAATATGGTTACTATGACCACATTATTCTCCATTTTAAACCTGTTCCTGTTTGTGTTAGCATAAAGCAGGCAAGTATAGCACTGAGACTAGATAAGCACATATTTTTTAATGAACGTTTCCTTGAACAGGGCCAGTTGGATTCTTACAGTGGTGTTCTATTACTTATAAAGAAGCACGAGATACAAAGGAAGCTCGGCAGCTGAATTGATTTGCTTGGAAAAGGAAAGGATGATCTTAACAAAAATTTATGCACGGCGCTCTTTAAACGTGACATCAATTAACACTAAGACATAAGCCTGACTCAGATTCAACAGCAGACCAGTGTATAATACATGATAACCAATTCCAATGAGTCTCTTAGGGATAAAGGGAGCTTTAGCCTGGAATGAGAGTCCTGTTAACATTAACGAGCAGCATGAATGGCATGCTGGATGTGTAAATGTGAGGGTAAACCCAGGCCACCAAGTGGATTCCTCCTCAGGGATCTAGGTAATAATCCAATTCACTTAAGCATGAGAGGATGAAGAGAGGCCAAAGCTGTGCTGCGATGTGTGTGTATTTGACAAACTCAGACTGTGTGTGTCTCTGTGTGTTTCATTAGAAAGCAATTTGCCGTTCTACCTGTAAGAATGCATACATGTTTACAAATCTGTATTTATGTTGTACACGTGTGTGTAAGAGAATCATTTTAGTGATTTTAGTTAGACTAAAACACGTCCAAGGACATTCAGATGTGAAACCAGCACATTACTGCGCTTCACATAAGAACATTTTCATATTTTCTCTCTCTGCTCATGCAGCAGTGTCAGTAGGGACATTAGGGGATCTGACAAAATGTTAAACTATTACTACAGCTGTCAGCGCTCTGACATTCCACAGCTGAAGTATGACAGAGATGGTCTGACATGAAGTTAGATGATGAAAACATCTTGTTAAAGCAAAGCAGTCCTTTTGCTTCAGTCCAGAGAGAATCATTTAAATAAGACAAAACTGATGAATGTGAAAAGTTAAATCTCTCACACATGATGATGGTTGTGTTAGAGGGCCCATTGTGCTGCACACTGCAATGAAGCAGTAACTAAAAAATAAATTAAAAAAGGAAACAATAAATAAATAAATCAGAAGTAAATGTAACAAATAAATGTGCATTGGAGAATCCTTAAAATTCCTAAGTGAACAATCTATGGAGTAAGATAGCTATCATAAAGATGTGTGCATGATTCTAACCATTCATATTCGTAATGTTAAACATTTGTATGTCAATAAAATTGTTGTACACAAAATTCTGCTGTCATACACATGAGTCTGAGAAATTGTTTGGGTTAGGATTGTTTTTATGTGAGTATGAATCTAAAAGCTGTGAGTGCAAAGTCTTGTGAATACAACTCTAATTTCTACGACTACGAAGTCTTCACTGTGAACACGAATTCAAGTTTGTGGGTACGAGTAGAAGAGTGTTAAAATGACGTCACGTAGGTCACAGGAAGGTCACAGGGGAAAATAATCGAATCGCGATCCCTCCAAATGCCAAAGATGGCTGACAGCAGTGGACCGGGTGGAGCTGCCAGCTCAGGTGAAGCATCACAGGTAAAGTCAATAACAAAATTTGAGACATAATGTTGATCAAAATACGCGCATACGCGCAAAATATGCGCATTTGTTCACAACGAAGCCGGCGGGAAATCAATCAGTGGATCGATGGATTATCATGTTATGTTATGTTATACAGAAATAACAGACCGTAAAATACAGCGAAGGAAAAGAAACCGGACTTATACGATGGACAGATTTATACGCCATTTGACGCAATTTATAAATCGATAAAAGTCATATTTCAACATTATGTCTAAAATTAATTATTTCATATTTTGCAGGTGAGTGCTAATAAACTAGCACAAGCCAACTTCTAATGCTAGTAATACTAGCACTAACTTAGCGTCACCGGCATGTTGTTAGCTTGCAAGCTAAAGCAGTAAGTCTGTAAGTCCATGAACTGTATATTATTTAAAATAGTACAATTTTATGAAAAAAATATTGGATACAAATGTTTAACATTACGAATATGAATGGTTAGAATCATGCCCACATCTTTATGATAGCTATCTTACTCCATAACAATCGGCTTAAACTACTTCTTCTACCACTGAATACAGGTTTCTGCTGAGAAAGAGATGCAGTTGAGAGCTCCAGAAAAGGCATACAGCATAGGAAACTATGCTTGAATTTCTTTTCTTTTGCTGTTTGTATCAAGTGTTTCCATGTCATGAATAAACTATAGCACAATGCTAATTAAGCAATAAAATGTATGGTAGCAATGCTAATAGTGCCAATGCAGACTCCATGAGTCCTGTGAGTGAGCATTATAAAAGGCCTCAAACAGGTCATATCTGAACAGCCATCTATTCTACACCACCTTATTCAGGGTCAAGATTCAGGTCCACAGTCACAGCCGAAATACATAGGACACAAACATGACACACAAACATGACACATCATGTAGGTGAGGCACAGCAGGATTTTCTACCAGCCACATGGTTGCGCGCCTGCTTTACTGTGTGTGTACTGAGTTTGAGTATGAGAGTGATAATACAGTTGGTTATGCAGAGTTTGGAAGTGTCTGCTATTTTAACTGGTACTGAATCAAGTGGGTTGTTTTAAGTACAGGATCATAGATACACATCCATTTATGTTAATGTCAAATATGAAAACATCCACAAGGCTGTGTTTCCTCTGGGACTATGAGCTATTTTAAAATCATTTTTAAACAGATTGTACTCATAGTACACTGTTCTATGTGGTTTTTACTTGTCGGAGGGTCGTGTAGCTGTGCATACAGTAGATAAATAAAATAGCTGGGGAGTCAGAGATATGGCATGTCATTGGAATGGGATCCGGGCCACTCAGTTAAGGACTTAGCTTTAGCACATGGGCCATATGCTCTACCAGGTGAGCTACTGGGGCACCCACCCTGTTTTCTCTTTTAAATTCCTCTTGCTATCGCTGGCTACAGTAACCACAAGTCAAAAGTCATGATTCTGGTCAGTCAGTTGACACAGCTTGCTTTAAAGAACAACTTGCAGGTTGATGACCCCAGTGGATCAATGTGTAGCAAAATCATAGTCATGATAACATCTGGAGTCATTTTTGTAATATGTCCACCTAAAAAAAAAAGTCAAGTTTAACAATAAAAATGGAAGCGCAAATCGAGAAAGGGTGTCAGTCTGGGCCCTATAGAGGAGAACCTGACCTTTAGACTGGACACTGCACCCAGGCTCTGAAGCATGAACATGAACACCAGGCCCTGTCCAGGCCAGTACAGTATAGGGCTGAAATAATGACTCTATTAAGTTCCTTGAATTATCTGATTTTCAATACAATCCAAGGCTGCCAAGAGAGGCAGATTGTGCAGTTCAGCAGCGGTGGACATGTGAATAAACCCAGACATAAAGATAACAGAAATTTTTTTTGTTATACAGTATAGATGGTTCGGGCAACGCCAGTGACAGGCATAATAAATACTGTACTATTACAGACATCAATCTAAACTGAATATACTCTACATGTATATTCATGTTACAATGTGTTGTAAATGGACTGTACTTATATATCTCCTTTCTAGTCTTCCGACCACTCAAAGCTCTTTTACACTACATATCTTATTCACCCATTCATACACATTCACACACCGATGGCACAGCCTTCAGGAGCAATCTGGGGTTCAGTATCTTGCCCAAGGACACTTCGACATGCAGACTGGAAGGGATCGAACCGGGGATCGAACCGCCGATCATCTGATTAGTGGATGACCCGCTCTACCTCCGAGCCACAGCCTCTTTTGTTCAAACTCTTTTAGAGAGTTGATTCCACTTCATGGTTGTTTTCAGTCTGCAGTTTGTGCTGCTCTTGAATTGTATTGTGTAACACTGAGAGGTGTTTCTTTTATTTTGTCCACTCCACTCATATCAGTGAGATTTAGACTGCTGCACACTGCATTTGGTTCAGCTGTATTTATTTACCTGCTGTACATCCCAATGAAGGAGAACCCAGTGTGCTTTGGTCCCAAGTGGAGGATGAGAGTGAAATGTCTCCAGTGTGAAGGTCTAACCAGAGCCGCACACATACACTGCACACAGACCTTCACCCTCCAGTTTGTTACCATAGATTCTACATAAACACGTATTTTGTTCTTATGTTACTAAAATGGTCTACATGTGCGAATATTACAAAAACATGATCATGATAAGTCATGACTGTATGATTTCCAGCAGGTGTGATTTGTATAATCTATAATTCATGTGTCAGTATATATAAAACGTAACAAACATATTAAACTGCATCTATGATAAATTCAAATATTGTTTTGACCTATTTTTTATATTATTGATCAGACTAAGTGTCCAACCTATAGTCATCAGACAGGATTAGTCCATCCACCATCTCTGATGATTCCTGCCACTCATTTCATCACGTCCCGTTCAAATTTACCAGTACAAGTATTAACAATTATACCAGAAAGAATAAAGTATATACAAAGTGAATACATGCAGGTGATGTTACAACTTCATCTTTCTACCAGTAAATGGACAAACACATTCTTAATTATTTCTATTTAAGTTCTCTGCTGCAGCTCCATGTTATCACGACAGGCAGGGGCATCATCAAGGACATCATCTGGCTCTGGCAGACAGTCATCACTGAAGAAAGACACTGATTAGTTCTGACTATGACAATTTGGTGACACATAATCTAAAATTAAAAGTCTTACTTGAAGTCAGGGTGAGATTTCCTGCAGTGGCTCTTGTTCCTCATCAGATGACTCATCATTTCATCCTCTGGCGTACATGAGACATCAGGTTGGTGCACAGAAACACATCATTGTGTGCAGGACTGAGCAGCGGCGCTCATGTTTGACCATTTTGGGTCATAAGTGAACAGAAGGAGACCCAGCTAAGATAATTATGCAACATTATACACTCACTTTATGACTGTATGTACACCTGTGCAATCTAATTCAATTTAACAGGGATAGGGTCAGCTATGCCATAAAATCACCTTTATAAAGTCAAAATCACATGGTACATTTTACAAACGTGGATGCTAATGCTAGCTAAGTTAGCTATTATTCTTCATCAGCTGCTGGGTTTATAGATAACTACGCTGCCTGACAACAACAAATATTGCCACACAATGCTTCTACTCATTGGGATGCTGACTAATTTAAAGTTTGCAAATGTTAAAAAAACAAAACTTACGGTGCACAGTTCACACACACTTTGTCAATATGAACATCTGACGGATCTGTGACCATCACTCCTGCCGGTGCACTGTACAAACAGTGACGGTAGCTGGGGGCTGAATGCGATTTTTTACCCCAAAAACATGGCAGAAAAAAGAAAGAAAACTTATCATTTTCACAGTGAATGGGAGGAAGAGTTATTTTTTACTACTGTGAAAGAAACCTGCGTGTGTTTAATTTGCGAGGCGACTGTGGCAACGGCAAAGCGGCACAATGTGGAGAGACACTTCACTACGTGTCACAAAAGCTACCATGCTAACTACCCACTGGGCAGCGCGCTACGGGCAGAAAAAGCCCATGAGCTAAAGGCAGCTTTGGGTAAGCAGCAGTCTTTTTTCATGAGGCCGGCGAAAAACTCCCAAAAAGCAACCGAAGCCTCGTTTAGAGCTACATATTTTCTGATAAAGAAGGCATTTTCAGACGGAGAAGTTTTCAAAGAAGCAATGATGATAATTGCTAACACTGTACTTAAAGACGAGAAAAATGGAACCGATCTAATCACCACTCTCTCCGATGTCCAACTGGGGGCATCTACGATGGCTAGATGAGTGTCGGCTATGTAAGTGCAACGTTCAACTTGGATGCTGGACAGACTGAAATCGTAACATTACAAAATGACCTCCACCTCAAAGTCTACCAGGCGTTTCTGTGTCTTGTTGACACAGAAAAGTACAGTGGGGTATGCACAGCAGCTAACCCTAACCCCTAACCCAGCCTGTTTGGTTCAACCTATCTCTGTAAATCAGTGTTTTCTGACATGAACTTCATCAAGAACAAACACAGAACACGCCTCACTGATGCACATCTGCAAGACTCACTCAGAGTTGCAGTGTCAAATTACACACCAGATTACAAGACACCGGTGAACAGTATGCAATGCCTGTCTTCCCACTAACAAAGAAACAGATACCAGATGTTGTCAGTGGCAACATGGCAGTGCCATGGCAAAGTTGAATTAAAATATTGAAAAAATTGTGTTCAATTCAAAAGTGTGTTCATGAAATGTAACAGATATAATTTTGTTAAAAATGCCGCAGATTTGGTCATTAATTCAAAATGTGATGAGATTTATTTAAAAATATGAAAGTTGATTTTTCTTAAACATTACATAATTGATAACTTTTTCAAACATGGTGCAACATAGTTTATGATTTGTTAAAATGGTTTGTCAGTGGCTAGTGAAAATGGGACATTTTTCCTATTAAATGTTGTAGAAGAGATCATCTGAAAATTTAAACAATTGCTGAGATTGATAGAAATAAAGTGCTGAATATTGATATTATCTGTTTCCCACCTTGTTAAGTCACTGTTGATAATTATTGTGAGAAATCATTAACGTGATCAGTTATAGTTAGTTAGTCAGTCAGTTAGTTATATAATAATTAGTGCTGTCAAAAATATCGCGTTATTAACGCGTTAACGCAAAACAATTTTAACAGCGTTAATTTTTTTATCGCGAGATTAACGCTCTTTGTGACCTAGTGAACTTGTTTGTTTGTTTTTTCATAAGCTGTGGCCACTGCTAGTAACGTTAGAAAAACTACAGGATCCAGCTGTAAACCGGAAGCAAAACAATAAGCGCGCCCCACGCTACCGTATTGTGTGGATGTCGAGCACGAGATGCTGAAATGGACGCTGCTAACAAAATTATGAATGGAAAAGTTCGTTAGATAAAAGTTATCTGTGTGTATTGTCGGTGTGAACTGAGTTATCATCGTAGCACATCCAGTCTGAAATACCACTTGATGGCCAAACACACCGGCAATTCAAATTCTCCGCCTCCTCCGCGTCATAACCAGGCGACAATGGATGGATTTATTTTGTATCACCCTGTTTTGAAGGTTGTTGAGGGGGCTGTTTTTGTGACTAGGTATTTATTTTTTTGTCATCTGTTTATTGATAGTGTTGCTTTGTTTGAGATTTAGCTTCAGACGTGAATGGCTGTAACACTACATGTTGTTGTTGTGGTTTGCAATAAAAAAAACATTTGCACAAAGCAAGCCTATCCACTTTTCCATGTTGATAAGAGTATTAAAATGATAATTCAAGGGACATTTAGAATAGATAAAAATGTGCGATTAATTTGCGATTAATCGCGAGTTAACTATGACATTCATGAGATTAATCGCGATTAAATATTTTAATCGATTGACAGCACTAATAATAATATATAACTAAAGGCAAACTGAGCAAATTTGTTATTTCAGAAGAGTGTATCAAACTGGTAGCCCTTCGTATGACTCAGTACCCATGAAGTAGCTCTCAGTTTCAAAAAGGTTGGTGACCCCTGGTCTGGTGATTGGAGGGTCATAGGTGCTTCCTGACTACCCCTGTCCAGTCAAAGTGTCCTTGAGCAAATACTCGAAGCCCAAATTGCTTCTGATGGCTGTGACGTTATCGGAAGCGTTGTATCACTCCTCATGAACAGTTGGCACCTTGTATGGCAGCCTCTGTCATCAATGTCATCAGTCAAATTTGACACACTGGACCTTTAATAGAAATTTTGGGAAGAAACTCAACCTGCAACATGCTCTTTAAACTTCTAAAAGTTAGGAACATTGAACATATGTCAACATGTTTGAGAAAGTCATGTGACCTGACATCACCACATACACCACAGACATCAGATCAAAAGGAGCTCTGGAGCAAAGTTATGTTAACTTACTTTGTGTTGCAGTAACTGTAACTCCTAGCTTAGAACACTTCTGTGTTTTTAGTATTTTTAGTACTTTTTAATGTTTTTCTACACTAATCTGCAGCCATTTTGTGGGCAAGCGTTTACTTCGAACTGTGGAGATAATTTGTTTTGCCTTTCTGCTGTATGGATGGTTTCATGAATACATCAAGTGACTCATTCAAAAAAAGCCCTCTTGTTTACACTTGAGAACAGCTGTTAGCGCTAGTTAGCGCTAGCATACCCTCTGTGGAAAGACCGGTGATTGCTGCTGAATTGAGGAGAAGAAGACGAGGATGCAGAGCTGGATCTAAGTGCCAGGAGCAGAAAAGTCGCTACTAACCATCCGTACCGTCTGTTATCATGGGAATGGAAGATCTCTACCCAATAACATGGAGGAGCTAACGGCTAACGGTGCTGGCCAGGCTACAGAGGGAGTATGGAGAGCATCGCTGTGGATTTGAGAGAGGACAGGAGAGCGAAGGCTGATGTGTCGGTGGCCTGCGGGCATGGTGTCCATCATGAGTGGCTGCGCTCGCCTCCTGCATGAGACTGTGGTGGGCTTGGGCAGCTCCTTCAGCAACAGACTGATACTCCCACCATGTAGGAAGGAACTCTACCACTGTCAGACTCTTCGGCACCAGCATGAATTCATGACTTTTTCTATATTTTTCTTATTTGTGAATCATTTATTATCAACCTTGTGTATATGAGCTACTGTGACAAGTGAATTTCCTCGGTGTGCATCATTAAAGCCTATCTTATCTTATGTCATGCCACTGACTTTTGGATGAAGATATATAGACACACGTTAACGGCCGCTCAGATTTCTGTTATGATATATTCATATTTTAAACACACAATAAAACACAAATAGCAGTCACTGATTATTAATGTGTTGGGATAACTGATCGAATTAGCACTGCTATGTAAACAGTGTCTGATGCTTGTCAGACTGCAGCAGAAGAAGCTCTGTCTCACACACACACACACACACACACACACACACACACACACACACACATAGCTCTCTGTGAGCACAGGAAGTAGACATGAAAGACAAAATAATGGAGTTGGAGCACTTCCTTGTTGCTGAGGCGGAAAAGGTCAATACCCCGGAAATGTACACACACACACACACACACACACACAGGTAGACAGCAAATCACACCTGCAGCCAATTTAGAGGACCAATTTTCTCCCACGCTGTGGACTGTGGGAGGAAAGCTGTCTGAAAGATGCTCCACATCCCATTCAGTTCTTGAGAGGCGGATGCATGGTTGTATCTCTGACCGAAGCCATTCACAAAAATGCTTCACTGAGACTCAGCTGTGCATTGAAAGGGTCTGCCGTAATCAAAAGCTAAAGTAGCCGGCCTGAGACTTACCGAGGAAGCGGAAGGTCCTGCGCACCAGCGGGTTGAGGTAACAGCAGTCCCCGGTGGCCACCGTCTTCTCGGACCGGTCAAACTCTTTGGACGTGTACTGGACCAAGAACAGCACAGTCTCCGTTATCGTGATCTGATGGAAATGAGAGACAGAGACACAGAAAGCGAATTCAGATGAACGAGTCGCAGTATATTTGTCAGTCGGAGTCGTCGTCTTTGGCAGCGCCATTTTCTGTCACACAGCCCAGAGCTTGTGTGACTGTTTTCTCAGTGGGCTCCATCTGTACAGACACAGCTGTGGAATACACAGGAACATATGGGAGGGAGGAAGTCAACTCAAGGTACTGTGAGAGAAGGACCAGAGGTGTGTGTGTGTGTGTGTGTATGTGTAAGGTGACTGTTTCTTCTTTTAAATGAAAAATAGGATCTGCTCCACAATTCTGTCTATTACTGATTTTTTAATGCAGACTGATTTAGAGCAGATTACAGACATCCTGCATGATTTGAACTTAACTTGGTGAGAGGTGTAGCATAGGTCAATGAAGAACCTCTGGTGCTGGGAAATGAAGCCAATTCGGAAGGGCCAAAAACTGTAATTCCTTGAGTGGCCACTTGAGACTGGCTGTCACTCATGCTCTGTCCATTCTTTATACTGTCATTGATCCAAATTACAGGATAAATAAACAAATCATTTTTTACTTTCATTGACAATGAAAGACAGATCAGTTGTAACACTTGTTCATCCATCATTTAAAGCAGAGGTCATCAACTACAATTGTCTAAGGGCCAGAATTTTTCCTGGCAGACACTGTGAGGGCCAGATGCTTTCGTAAAATAAAATAAAAATGAATATTGTATTCTAAGTAATATATTATTTCTTTGATATATTCATTTTCCTTAGAAGTATGTTATTTTTTAGCCTCTGTCAGTGTTAACAGAATCATATTACCTGTACGGCAGCAAGCCACCAGGGGGCGAAAGCGATATTTAAAGCTTCATATTTGTGAGGCTGTCCATCACTGCCAGCTGCAGTGTTGTAATTTGTAAATGGTAAATGGACTGTACTTATATAGCGCCTTTCTAGTCTTTCGACCACTCAAAGCACTTTACAGTACGTATCTCATTCACCCATTCACACACATTCATACACTGATGGCATTGGCTGCCATGCAAGGTGCCAACTGCTCGTCAGTTTGAGGAGCTAACCATTCATACACATTCACACACCGATGGCACAGCCTTCAGGAGCAATCTGGGGTTCAGTATCTTGCCCAAGGACACTTCGACATGCAGACTGGAGGGGATTGAACCGGGGATCGAACTGCCGATCTTCTGATTAGTGGACGACCCGCTCTACCGCCGAGCCACATCCGCCCCCAATTTGTGGAGAACAAAGGCAGGAGAAAGGCCTTCAGAATATATGTCAAGCATGAAAAATGGCACTCTCAAAGAGCCTTAAGCAGAAAGTTGATTCAGAAAAGTGCAGCTTCAATGAAGAATGTACTGATAACTTTTAGAAATGCTGTACCTGTGTGCCGACACCACAACACAAAGCATGCAAGCTTCAAGGAGTCATATCCTGAACAGTCAGAGGCCCGTCAGAGAAAAATTGCTGCTTTACTCCAATGCCAGTGGAATTATTAACTGAGCTAGTTTTTAGTCATTTTCTACACTTTCTAGTAAAATTTCTACACAAATTATTACTTTTGGTGTTGTGGAGATTTCAAATCTATTTTAACTTATGCATCAAAACTAAACTTTTAATAATACTAACTAATAACTAAATAAAGGTGACAAATCACTGGAAAACATTTTTTTTTTTTTTGTCCGAGAAATAGAAAAAAAATGTCTGAAATCTAAAGGTGTGCTTCTTGTTTTTAAATACACAATGAGTTATAAAAAAAAACGGTCTACAACCATCAAAAATAGAACAGCTGCGTATTTCGACCTTCATCAAATAACTTCAATAATTTCTTCATCTAAGTCGTCAACCTGTCTCTTAGATCCCATCCCGACCAGGCTGGTCAAGGATGTTTTACCTCTAGTTAGCCCTTCTTTATTGGATATGATTAACCTGTCTTTATTATCAGGATATGTACCACAGTCCTTTAAAGTAGCTGTAATTAAACCTCTTCTTAAAAAGCCCACTCTAGATCCAGAGGTTTTAGCCAATTATAGACCGATATCAAACCTTCCCTTTCTCTCTAAGATACTTGAGAAAGCTGTAGCCAATCAGCTGTGTGACTTTCTCCATAAGAACAGTTTATATGAGGATTTTCAGTCAGGATTTAGAGTGTATCATAGCACAGAGACCGCACTAGTCAAAGTTACAAACGACCTCCTAATGGCATCAGACAAAGGACTCATCTCTGTACTTGTCCTGTTAGATCTTAGTGCTGCATTTGACACCATTGACCATCAAATTCTTTTACAGAGACTGGAACATCAAATTGGCATCAAAGGAACCGCCCTAAGCTGGTTTAAGTCTTATTTTTTAGATCGTTCTCAGTTTGTTCTCATCAATGATGTATCCTCCATGCATACCAAAGTTTGTCATGGAGTCCCACAAGGTTCTGTACTCGGACCACTTCTATTCAGTTTATATATGCTTCCTCTAGGGAACATTATTAGGAATCACTCCGTTAATTTTCATTGTTATGCCGACGATACCCAATTATATTTATCGATCAAGCCTGATGAAACCAATCAGTTAACTAAACTCCAAGCATGCCTTAAAGATATAAAAAGTTGGATGACCTTCAATTTTCTGATGTTAAATTCAGACAAAACTGAAGTTCTTGTAATTGGACCCAAAAACATCAGAAACTCTCTCACTTTCTAGAGACTTAGTTACTTTAGATGGGATCACCCTGGCCTCCAGCTCCACCGTAAAGAATCTTGGAGTTGTTTTTGATCAGGATTTGTCCTTTAATGTCCACATAAAACAAATTTCAAGGACTGCATTCTTCCATTTACGTAACATTGCCAAAATCAGACGCATTGTATCTCAAGCAGATGCAGAAAAACTAGTCCACGCATTTGTTACTTCTAGGCTGGACTATTGTAACTCATTGTTATCAGGCTGCTCCAATAAGTCTCTGAGGACTTTGGAGCTAATTCAGAATGCTGCTGCACGTGTTCTGACAGGAACCAAGATCAGAGATCACATCTCTCCCATTTTGGCTTCCTTGCATTGGCTACCTGTCAAATCTAGAATAGAATTTAAAATTCTTCTCCTTACATACAAAGCTCTTTATGGTCAGGCACCATCATATTAGGGATCGACCGATATGGATTTTTCAGGGCCGATACCGATACCGATTATTAATAACCAAGCGAAACCGATAGCCGATATGTAGAACCGATATTTATTTGCAGTAATAAATGTAAAAAATGGCCTTAACACCAGAGTTTTTCACTTATAGTTCCTTATGTATTATTATATTTATTTATTTAGAGAAATGAAGTCATATTCGGAATCTCAGAACATTAAATGTACACTCTTGTGCTTAGAACTGTATGTCATATTACATAAATAAGAATAAGGCACTTGGCAATTGTAAATGCAAACAATAAAGGCTACTTTACACACGTGAGTTGTAGACGCGACGGTAAATTTCTGGCCCCAGCTCTAAAGCGGTCGCGGTAATTATAATGTAGCGGTGGGCCATCATTAAATAGCCTACCCCGTGTTGAAGTTGTGAAAAGTTTAATCTCAAGAGCCAAACTGCAGGTTTTCCTCCCTTATACTTGCTACAGCCTACCTATGTCATATTTTTATTTTATTAAGCAAGATTAAGACTTCAGGTCATCTTCACTTACATCTTTTTTCTTTCTTTCTTTCTTTTTTTTTTTTTGTCGTGAGTGATGCTAGTCCTATATTGCAAAGTCGTATGCTTGATGTGATTAGACAAGTAGGTTGGTGAAATGTCGACTCTGGGCCTGCATGTTATCACTGAAATTGATCATAAGGTTGTGGTATTTTTTAAAACTTCATCCTAAAGGGCTTTGAAACTTCGACTGACACTGCCTTTTCTGCTGGCTCACCGGAGCAGTCCTCTTTTTCTCGTCCGTCTGTGGCACTGCATGTAGAAGCTTCTGTGTTGATTGATTGGCTACTTGGCACAAGTGAGACAGCCAATCAGTGAGGGCTGTGGGCGGGACATTGGTACACAGCCAAGAGAGTGGTGACTTCAGGCAGAGACGGCTGCATCAGAGCCAAAGGAGCGCGTTTTAAAATACATTAATTAATTTTATCGGTTATCGGTGAAAAAAACGGCCGATGCCGATGATCGCAAAAATGCAGAATATCGGCCGATATTATCGGCCAGGCCGATAATTGGTCGATCCCTACATCATATCTAAAAGAGCTCATAGTACCTTACTACCCCTCTAGAACACTGCGCTCTCAGAATGCTGGGTTCCTTGTAGTTCCTATAGTTTCCAAAAGTAGATTGGGAGCCAGAGCTTTCAGCTATCAAGCTCCTCTTCTGTGGAACAAACTACCACTTTGGGTTCGGGAGGCAGACACGGTCAACACTTTTAAGAGTAAACTTAAGACTTTCCTTTTTGATAGAGCTTATAGTTAGGGCTGGCTCAGGTCATCCCTTAGTTATGCTGCTATAGGACTATACTGCCGGGGGACTCCTCCTTTCAGGGTTATGCCTAGCCAGGCACGGTATTGGTTGAAGATGCAGTCACATTTACTGAAAACCTTTACTGAAAACCCTCTCTCTATCTCTCTCTCTCTCTCTCTCTCTCTCTCTCTCTCTCTCTACCACCATCTGTAAACATACATGTCTGTCATACATGTACATTAATGCATCTTACTAACTAAACTTCTTTCCCGGAGTTTCTGTGCTCTCTCGTCCAGCAGGTTCTCGTGGATCGTGACTGCTGCCGTGGTCCTGCATGACATCCACTACATATATTATTACTGTCACTAATGTTACCATACCTCCATTACAGTTTATAGTAACTTAGTTAATGATTTGCTGCTGCTGTGCATCTGTGTCTCTCTATCTCTATCACAGGTTACACTGCTACTGTAATCATTTTATCATTCATTGTAATCCATTGTCATTTTTCATTGTAATTGTACAAAATGTTTCTGTTGAATTGTTGACATCTATTGCACGTCTGTCCGTCCTGGGAGAGGGATCCCTCCTCTGTGGCTCTTCCTGAGGTTTCTTCCACTTTTTTCCCTGTTAAAAGGGTTTTTTGTGGGCAAGTTTTTCCTCACTCAAACCGAGGGTCTAAGGACAGAGGGTGTCACTCCCTGTACAGATTGTGAAGCCCTCCGAGGCAAAATGTATTTTGCGACTTTGGGCTATACAAATAAAATTTGATTTGATTTGATTTGATTCACGCGGAGTCGAGTGGAGGCCCGCTTCTGGGACGCTTCTGAACCGGACCATGGCAGAGCTGGTGGGGTTTAAAACATTGACTAGGCGACTCACTACGGCGACACACGTGGACGCACACGTGGCCGCGGCATGGCCGCGCCCGGTGGAATTTGGGTGTAACTTCTAGAAACTGAAAGGAGGACAGAGTGCATTTATTGGGGACTATTTTAAATGGTGGATTAATACACATTTTCCACTACCAGTAAAATGTAAATATAATATATAATATTCATACACTCATGCATGTTAACCCACACAGGTACAATATGTAGCATATTTATTGTATTCAATCATAAAATGAATATGCTGAGTCATCAGAGGTTAAGAAAACACGCTCTACTGAACTGAATGAAGTGAACGTTAAATTCTGCCCGACCTAAGAAGCTCCATGAGCAGACACGTGGTAACACACGGTAAATATTGGAGATGATTTGAAAGATGAAGACGTTTAGAGCCCAAAAGGACCCAGAGTGCTTGTTCCAGTAAGTTTCCACCTGATGTCCTCTGTGAATCAAAAAATATCTCCACCATCATCGTCCCTCTCTTTTTAATCTCATGGACACTGTAAGATTGTGTTGTGACAGAGATTCTGACCCACAGTGCATCATGGAAAGTGACGAACACATTGTAAAAGTTACTGACCTACCCGGCTCTCACTGCAGGAGGCAGAGGCTGTTTTCCTCTTTTAGCTCGCCGATTTTCTTCTCAAAGTTGTGTGGGATGTTTCTTTTACTAGAAGAGGTCTAGAGGAGTTTATGTATGCTGAACTTTACCGCTGTAAGAGAAAGTAACGCCGTATCGCTCTCTCTCTCTCTCTCTCTCTCTCTCTCTCTCTCTGTCTCTCTCTCTCTCTCAAACAAATGGACACAAACCAAATTAAACTTGTTGTTGTCATTATTTTGCAGCACAGACTGAAGTCAGACTCAGACTCATGAAATAAACCGTTAGCTGGCAATCAGATATCTGGCAACCTGCGTTATCTGCAGTCTGGGGAGGGGGGCGTCGGGGGTGACTGCTCTCCAGTGTTTTGAATTTGAGCTGTGGTTTCCAATTTTAACCACTAGATATCAGTATTTTGCAGTGTTACATATTGTACCTTTAGATTCTGTATTTACAACATCTTGTGCAAAAATGAACATCTATTGGACACTTAAGTCCCAAAAGATTAGTCTGAGCTTTAAAACCATCATCTGGTATCTATTTGTATGTATCTGTGTTACCAAAATCAAAGCAATGTCAATATGTGACAGCTGCTGCATTTTGCTGCCAACAGCTCCACAGCTTGCCAGCCACATTACACCAGCTCCTGCTCTCCATCAGAGTTCAACCACCAGCGACCTCAGACATAATGACAGCCACTAGTACATTTACTACAATGCCAGGGGCTTCGAGATCAAAATTGCTCAGTATTACCAGAGCTAAAGTCCTGACAGCAGTCCAACCATGGCACACCAGCTCTCTGGGCTGACAGCCACCAACCCTTACATATATTTGCCACAACAGAGTAACTACCGGTAATATTTACATCCAGCAGATCACGTCTTCATGTTAGATGAGTAAAAAGTGCGTCAGAGTCATACAAACAGTGTATGTATGAGGCACTATCATACAACTGCTACTTTCTAACCAATGCAGTTGGCTTTTTAAGGCCCAGCACCCACATTGTCCGTGGTCAGGTATATACAGTACATCTGAACTCGATAGTGCAGCATTTTCCTGCTGATGTGATTGGTGTTTTACCAACGCATGTACATTGTGCTTGTCGCACATACAGGAAATGCAAGGATGTTTGCGTCATTCAGGCGAGGCTAGCGGAAGTGATCGCCTGTTGCAGCAGATGTGTCAGGATGTGAGAGGTCCACTGCCTCATCCAGGTTGGTGAAGGAGAGGACTCTTTAGTATAGCTCTGTGGTTCTCATTTTTTCACAAGACACGCCATCTATAAAAACAAGTATTTCCAAGGCACACTTTTACATATAATTATAGCTATAAATCATCATAAATAAGATTGATTCCAAGGCACACCAGTGTGCAGCAGCACAGTTTATGAACCGCTGATCTAACTAGCCTGCACCCAGTGTGATAATGGGCTAAGCACAGAGAGAAAGAGTGATGACCTTCCTTTGACTTTGTAGAATCTAACTGATAAGTGTTCAAACCATTCATAATGCAAGAGAGAGAGAGACCGAAGGAACAACAGAGGAAGAGATGAGGCTGTGAAGATAGATGTGATCAGATGTGGAGAGCACAGAATCCACTGATCACATCGCAGTAAGTAATAAATAGACATAGAATGCTGATTGATGTACATCTGCTGCTGCATTGAATTTTGGCCTGCTCGCACACACACACACACACATCTTCACACACACCTATTACATCACATCATCTATTCATTTTACATTTTACTCTGAAATAACTTGAAAATGGTGTTATTTTCAGGAAAAACTGCCCCCTTACAATGCTTTAAGTTTCGTCCCCTTTAAAAGAGCGCTCTCCCAACATGAATGTCCTGTGGAGAGTTTCTTTCAGAGGTAACATCTACCGTTGCATCATGAGAGTATCCTCACCAGCTGCATCACAGTCTGGTACGATAACTGCTCCATCTAGGACCGGAAGGCGCTGCAGAAGGTGGTGAAAACTGCCCAGCGTATCACCGGCTCACCACTCCCCACCATCACGGCTGTTCACAGCAAGCGGTGTCTGCGGAGGGTGCGCAACATTGCCAGGGACAACTGTCACCCAGGCCACAGACTGTTTACCCTCCTCCCCTCCAGGAGGCGCTACAGGTCCCTTCATTCCAGAACCAGCAGGTTCAGGAACAGCTTTTTCCCCTCAGCTGTCACCCTGCTAAACTCTGCACAGAGGTGACCCCCCACCTACCAGATTGACTGAATACTTTTGCACTTTACTACTCTGCACTTCTGGTTAGATGCTAAACTGCATTTCATTGTCCAAGTACCTGTTACTTTGTTCAATGACAATAAAGTTGAATCTAATCTAAAAATCTAAACAAATTGTTGTCTGAGATGAACACACCTGAATGCAGCAGCTTAAATATCCTGTGGAAGGCAGATGATGTCTGTCTTTAGGTAGAATTCATTCTTCTGGAAACGTTGAATATGTGACAGTCGTTTCATTAATAATAGTGCATGATTCTTTGAGCAGTTGGTAGCCTGAGCTACCAGTGTATGAATGGGTTTATGTGACAGTGTTGCAAAAAGTGCTGTGAGTGGTTGGTAGACCAGATACAGGTCCAGGTGATGAAGCTGATGCCCCATTAACTGTCTGCTGGTCAAGAGACCCCTGGGGCCTTCTCAACTAGTCCTTCTTCAGCTTGACAGGTCCTTAGGTTGCTTCCACAACAGGATTTTATGTCAACCTACCCCAGGATGCAGGATCAGTCTACCATATTAGGAATCAGGAAGCCTAGGTCCCCACCTTTGTCTGCCATCTGGTTAGCAAAGTACTCGCCCTCAATGCCTAGTCAGGTGGTGGTCAGCTCCATGTAATTATGGGGACCAGAGGCTCACTGATGAGCTCCCATCACAGGTCTAGTTCTAGAAGGGGGACCTGGTCTTCCTCTTTAGGGCCGATTCAAGTAAGGTTTGTGAATCGCTCTTAGTGAGTCTGGCCTCTTCCCTGGGACCAGTTTGCCTTGGGAAACCATACCAGGGGCTGTAGCCTCCAACAACACAGCTTACAGAATCACAGGGACACAAAGTCCACTACTGTTTTAGACTGTGAATCATTCATGTTGAATTTATTTATGTTTCATTTTAAAAGTTTAATTCAGATAGATTTGAACTGAACAGAACTGTTGACTGATAAAATAACAGCTGACAATCTAGCATTATTAATATTGTAACGTGATTGTGGAAATAACCCACAAATAACATTTACTTTAACACATGTTGAATCAATCAATGATGTTTTTCACAGGGCTGTGTCTGAAACTGTGACTAAATGTTCAGTGTCTAAATGTTGGTATCAGAAAATGGGCCAACTCATGAAGCAGAATGACATCAGCCATGTGACGTCAGCACTCTTCTAATCATCCTCTAATGCAAGAAAGGTCCAGACATTCAGAGGGGATGAAAAGGATGAAAGGTGATACTTTACAACCAGGATGTCAAGATTTCTGTTCATTTATCGCATCACAAGGCAGCCAACGACAGGCTTATCACCTGCAAGGTTGATGATGTCACGGAGACTCAGATTGACCTGCTCATTTCACATGTGGAATAAAAAATGCAACTGAAACAAAAAGCGACCCCCGACACAAACAGAAAACTGAAAAGTTTCCCTCCAGGGAATAACAAGCTAATCAGAAACTCTTCAATGGATCTCCACTGTCATCGTTAGGCACAGTCAAACTATGAAGAAACATGTGGACCAAGTTAGAGCCGGGCTGATGGCCACTGAAGACAAGCTTCTTTCAAACTAAATGAAAATCTACAAACTGATGGAGAACAAAAAGAGTGAAAGTGTGTTTTTCTGTCTGTTTCCGGCTGAGGTTAGAGCAAACGAGCACAGCAGCTCTGAATAAACAAACACTAATGAAAAAGGTCTGAGTTCATTCTGTGGACATTCATACTGCAGCCTGAGTTTCTACTTCTACAGTAATGGAATAATAGAACCTGATAATAACATCTTTATTTATGTAACACTTTGGTGTGCCTAAGGTAAATTGGAGCACAGTTACATAAGAGGAAAAGAACAACAAGGGCAAACAGACATGCTAAGGGAACATGGTAATAAATAGAAAATATTTGTCACATATATTATAATATAATATATTATAGTTTCTTGAAATAAAAACGTTTGTTTTGAATTGTGGACTTTAATGAAGCACTAAAAATAGTTGAGGTGTCAGTCAAAATATACACTATGAAAGCAAGTAAGTCAGAGGAAAGTGGCATAACCTTGACATGACTCTATTATTATCTCCAGTTCAGATATATTTCTGTGAAGCTCATTTAAACCCAGAGAAAGTTTTCTATCTAGGGACGGGTTTAATATCAGATCTGAATCTATTTTTCAATGTCGAATCCTTTTAAATCCCTCATCAGCTCTTCTTAGGTCTGTTTGGTTGGGAATAAACCATCTCTCAGTTTAAAAAAATCTAGTTTCTGTTTCATATTTAAACCATGGAGACTATACTGTGCTGCTGTTGGGACATTCACCACAGATTCTGTCACTTCTCTGTCCTGATTCATTTTGCCTCGATGGTAATCAGAGTCCAATCCTCCCTGGCGGGCTGTGCTAGTACAAACAGCACAGTGGAAATAATACCAATTCTACTTTATCACTCAGAAATATCGAAGAGTTTTTTCTTGCAAGGCGAATTAAACCAGAGGCAGAACACTTTCACGTCCATGCAAATGACTGAGAGACTGAAATGTAGGCATATAATTAAGAACTCAGCAAAACATCTCTAACATAACACACACATGAATATATACATGGTTCACATGGTATGTCTGCCTAATTCAAGCCAGCCAGAAACTACTTTTACATGAGTGTTCTCCATCTGCTCACATTCACCTCCTGTATCAAAATCAAACTATCTGTCTTTCCAATTTTCTTCCCAGAGTCTTACCTTCTACAAAAATCACATTTTATTGCCACATGATGCTAAAAAGTTGCAACATAACTCACTGTTTCAGATCCGTGCACAACGAGGTCCCAGTGGGACCGTCAAAGACTCAACAAGGACAACTGTACACAAACAGAACATCCACTCGCTAACAACTTAAGTTATTTAAATAAGTTAAAATGCATTTGTGTGTGTGTGTGTGTGTGTGTGTGTGCGCTGAGGGCAGAACAGGTACAGTGTGCAGATGAGCTGCATATTCTTGTTGTTCTGTCCCCTTTCTTAATTAGACAGACTAAACATAACTCCTTCAACACACTGTAGTCAAAGAATGATGGATTTACTGTGCACTACCACCAACGAGTACAATAAAAATCATTCATTCGTATTTCCATCATGTATTATATGCCTTAGAAAGCCTGTGATATGGCTACAAAATATAGCTAGCTGAGGGCTGTTAAACATGGTGAGCAATGAAAAGAATATGACACATAATCAAAGCCTTACCTAGCCATCCACACAAAATATAAGCATCAATGCAAATATAAGTAACTTAAAAAACTGTGCTTACAGACGAGAGGTTTTGTTGAGCCTACCCAATTCCACCATATGCAAGGAAAAACAAAATGGCCTCCTACTGGGTTCAAAGGGCAAGCAATGAGGCCCAAATGATACAGAATAGAATAGGCACCAACAAGTTGCTGCAGAATGTGTGAAGAAGAAACTACTGTGGCTGAAAAATGCAAATGATCATATCTAGAGTGAGTGTTTAGTTTGTCCATTCTGGGCTACAGTAGAAACATGGCAGTTTAACATGGCAGACTCCATGGAAGAGATAAATATGAATCTGTAGATATAAAATTCTCATTCTAAAATAAAAAATAAAAAAAACCATAATGATTCTTATTTTCAGGTGATTATACACTAATGAAAATAGACTTATGAATAATATTCAGTTTCTGTCATATTCTGTAAATGCCCTAAATCTGACACACTGGAATTTTAAATGACGGGTAGTCTTATGACGACTTAAAAGGTAAGTATGCATAATAATATAGGACTCCTATGGACATATGTACATATGGACATACCATATGTATGTATGTTTGTACGTATGTATGCATGGATGTATATACTGTATGTGTGTATGTATGTTCGTAAGCACATAAAAGCACTACTTATATATTTTAAGTCTGACCACTCGAACATTACATACACTGAGGGTAGAAGTGAAAGCTGCCAAAAGCTCATCAGACAGTAACTAATCGCACTCACACACACATCTGGAGCACACATTTGGGGTTCAGTATCTTGCCCAAGGACACTACGACATCCAGACTGGAGGAGCTAGGAATCAAACCGCTGATCCTCTGGTATAACACACTCTACCTCCTGAGCCACATATTAGGGGAGTGATTAGAATCAGTACTGATTAGTTCTACATTAAATATATAACTACACCATTACACCATTACCTACAATTACATCATACCAACTCTGATGTGCAATGGAAAAAAAGGTTGACAAGCTGGTAGATCAGTCTAAAGATAGTCACATTGTTTCATGCATCAGGATTGTTTCCTGGTGGAAAGCTGAAACATACACAAAGGCCTCGTCATATAAGAGCAGTGAAAGAATGGAAGCACCGTTGTTTGCTTTGTGAGACATGACGTGTTAAGTGGCTGTGTCTAAAAAAGAAAGGCGTGTTAGGTGCCATAACTAGAATCTCATTTCAAGTTGCCAATGGAAACATGTATGAAGAGTGTGCATGAGTGGGTGAGTTCAGCGGAGCGATGAAAACAGCTCTGCTTTTTTAAAACTGCTTTTACTCGACAAATGGTGCCTATGGTAGAATTACAAAGCCTTGAAAATAGCGGGCTAGACAGTGTATCTGCAGCACATGGAGGGAGTTGATAACCCCTGTCCAGTTGTGTCAGCAGACCATTTTCTAACAGAGCCACACAGGTCTTTTTTCACAGTGATAAAGCAGCAATGACTAGTCTGCAGGGCCGAGTTGGCACTGCTGGCTGAAGCTCATTGTGCTCTCAGTAAGCCGACCGTGACCAGAGGTTCACAATAGAACATGATAAACACTATTGTGGCTGCTTGTCTCCATGTGGCTGCTTGTGCCCCATGCCCCCATGTCTTCTAAACCCAGAGATGTGCTTCCAGCTCTTGGCTGATTTCACACTCAGTGCCACTGAGGGATTAATCTTTAATTTAGATCCCCCCATTGGGATTTGTACCGACAACCTCCTGACCTTGTCCGGTCTGAATGTTTCCACCTGACTGAACATCCGGACGCATAAAGTCCTGCCAGTGAATACAGCCTGGTGCATCCAAGCACACGAGCCACTGTGCAAATGTGCAAGTCAGTGTGTGTGTGTGTGGTAATGATGGGTACTGAGACCCAGAGCTGCCACACACACACACTGATTTTTTCAGGTCAACTGGTGAAGAAACCAAAACACCTGGACTAAAATGAATAATAATGTCATGTTATTTTCAGGAAAGTAAAGACATGAGCATGAGTCAAGAGCTTGCAGACCATCATGTGGCAATGAAATTGCTGAGGCACCCAGATTAAAGTGGTTAACCTAGCATGCAGGGTCAGATTAACCCATTAGGAAACCTCTGGGCAAAAATGAGTGGTGAGCACTGACTGAACTGTTTCTCCCATTCTATTTTACTCAATTAGTTTCAATAACCCGATTAAGCACACTCATATTTGGTGAAATGTACAATGTGTACTGAAACAATAAAGTGGATCATGTATAATATTAATTATCTCTACAAGAAGATGCCTTAAAATGAGCTAATAATGGAGATGTTGCCTTAAAGCCACTATCACTTCACTTTCTATTGTGCTTTTGTAGTGTCTACAATATCAACAACTTTCCAAATCATTCAAATATCCTCTAAACTAACTGCCACATGGA
>OX336902.1:22210208-22227708 GCA_946959425.1 Argyrosomus regius
ACAGGGTGAATAATGTACTAATATATTCAGATTGCATTTCAAAGCTGGAAGCAAATAACACAGCAGGCTTTCATTCATAACTTTCCTGCTGATTAAAGATAAACTACTTCAGTTTAATTATGAAACCGTCTCTGACATCCAGTTCAATTTAATACAGACACACAATAAACTGCTCTTCTCCAGAGTCAACACCATACTGCAAATGTGTTCTCTTTCCTTTATAGTGTCTACAGGATGATGCTGAGGAGGTTAGTGTCAGCAGGGAGGCAGAAAACACTGTCGATGACATGATGAAGATGAAGCCACTTGTTGGAAACCAGTAAAATATAAAGGTAACATTTCCAAAATGTCTTAACCACACACCAAACAATGATGACATCTGTCTGCTCTTGCTAGCTACCCGAACAAATTCTACAAAACTAAGAGGGAAGTGCGCAGATGTGAACCAAGCAGAGTCTGTCCAGACGTGATGATGAGTCAAAAACACCTGTGTGGGTGTCCCATGGGTCTGAGCTTTAAGATATTATTGATCAACTGCAAGAGTATCAACCAAAAGACACTCACATTTTAAATGATTTTTTTTCTCTGCAATGTAGTGCAACAACATGATGTATTATTCATCCAAATACTATAATAATCAGTATGCCCGTCCATCAGCTGGCCCACATGAAAACAAATATCAAACTGATCAAATGAGAACTGATCATAAAACCTGACAAACAGTTCATTAAACAGTCATAAACATCCACAGCTCTGACCAGAGCACAAGATTCTAAAAGCTAATTATACACTCTGAGCTGAGATGAACGTTTTCTTGGGATATTGAAATTTTCTGACACATTACTTATTACAGTTTGTGCAGTTTATGGTTCAAAAACAACTCTGGATGCTTCATTAGGGTTTGAACCCAAAAGAGAGTTTTGGGAGCAAAGTAACGTGAAAAAGTGACTAAAGGTGGTGACATAAACACTATTGAGAGCAAAGGATTTAAGAGAAGAGCACCAAACTGATGACCACAACAGAAAGAATAAAGCAAAGAACACAAAAATGGACTACAACTTTACAATAACTGCACCGTTGGATTCAATTTTTAGTTCCTTTGAGGCGACAGCTTATTTGTTTTAAGTGAGGATCCATTACTGTTCTGTGTTTCCATTTTTAGATGGCTGTGGGCAACAGAAGAATGAAGAAAATATCAAATGACAATTTTCTGACAAGTCAAATGGGGCTTTCCTCTCTTTATTCTCCACTGCTGACACTAATCCAATTAGACCAGGTGAAGGTGTCTCCTGGTATAATCCTATCATACCAGAAGAGAGACTTCCTAGAGGAAGAAAGAAAGAAAGAAAGAAAGAAAGAAAGAAAGAAAGAAAGAAAGAAAGAAGAAGAGAACATAAAATATATCATTGCAGTTGCATTCTTGTCTAATTGGTGATGTTCTTTCTGCTCCATTCATCCGGGTCACGATGGCATCAAAGCTAAACAAAGTAGTCCAGATGTCCCTCTCCTGAGCACATGTTCCAACTGCTCCTGGGGGATCCTGAGGTACTCCCAAACCAGATGACACATATAGTCTCCAGCGTGTTCTCATTCTACCATGGGGTCTCCTTCAATGTTTACAGAAAACTTCCATGTGAAGGCACCCAGGACACATCCTGATCAAATGGCTCGTTTCAATACTGTAGGCTGACACGCTCTACTCCAAGCTCTTGAGCCTGAGGAGATTTCTGGCCTCTAAGGTCGATCCCAGTGCCAAATGGAGAGACTTATTTCAGCCACTTGTATCCCAGTCTTTCCCAAAGTTCACTACAACAGGTGAGGGCTGGAATAAACAATGACAAGTAAATACCGTGGTCCATTACAATGCCCACATCACTGCTAATGCTGCATCAATCTGCCTCTCAATCTCAAACTATGGCATCTGCGATGCTGACTCTTATTCAGTCCAGTCCACCTTCTACTACAAATCACCACAGTGCATGCTGAACATCACAGTCTGATGAATCCTGCAGAACCACATCATCTGCAAAGAGCAGAAAAGCAGTTGGGAGGTCCCCAAACCGGACACTGACCTCCCCCAAGGTGCACCATGAGACCCTGTCCATGAAAATCACAAACAGAAATGGTGACAAGTGTCCTCCCCCGGGACCAATTTACCCTTCCAGAAGCTATTGTCCCAGACAGCAGAGCTCCAGGCTCACAGCAACACACAAACCCCTCCACCACAGTAAAGTGATTCCTCATGCTTCTTTCATTCTTGCTCTCTCTCTCTGTTGATCATAAATGAACACAGTTTTAGACTGTTATATATTTGGTAACCTGGCAACACACAACAGACAATTAAAAAGCGTCTTTGGACAAAACATACCCATATGTACGAACACAAGTATCTGGTGGAATGACAGTACACACAGCTTGTATGCTGTATTCTCTGGAAAATGTAATGTCATGTACTTAATCAAACTGACAGAAGTGACTGGACATACAGAGAATCTGCTCTCCCCTATTGGCTCACAGAGCAGGGATCCCCTGACATGAGGAACCTTTCTACATTTTTTTATGGTCTTTATGTGTGACTGTGTGACTTGCATTGGACTAATCTAAGAGCAGAATGAAGATTGGCCCACTACAGAGCAGTCTGAAATATCTTTGTGAAACTGGCAGCCAGTGCATAAGAGGGAGTACTGCTGGAAAGCAGCACTGAGTTGGAAATTAATTATTTGAAGGAAGAAGAGTGTCCTCTGGTCTTTCACAAGCTGCTGATGGATTTTTCAAAAATATATATATATTTTTTTAGTTTTTATGTTCTCATGTGTGGGTTCTCTCCGGGTGCTCCGGCTTCCTCCCACAGTCAAAGACATGCAGGTTAACTGGTGACTGTTGTTTGTCAGCTAGGATCGGCTCCAGCCCCTTGCAAGCCTGATGAGAATAGGCAGTTTATGGAAAATGAATGAATGAATGAATGAATGAATTAATGAACTGTTTATCTCTGTAGCTATATTGATTCAGTTTATTGACGTGTTTCCCTGCAGTTCAGTTCATTGTCATTAACCCCGGCCTATTAGAAAACAAATCAAGAAGATTGGGAAGATTGTTTGTGATTGTGAATGATCAACTGATTATTAAGTCGAGGCTATGATTGGATTGTATGTAAAGTAACAAGTAACAAAGAGGTAGGAAAAGGACAAAAGAAGCATCTTCTTCTGTTTAATTATGCAGAAACTTACTGTGTGGTTTCTATGGTTACGCTCACTTTTTAATGAGGAACTGATAAAACACAAGGAGGAAGAGACGAGCTCAACGCATCTCTGTTTTTACTGCTTCTGACTTTCAGATTCATCAGGGGAAATCCCTGATCATCTACATATGTCTTGTCATGGCTACTAAATAATCTTGCATAAATATATGCAGATCATTCATGCAAATCACTAAGAAGGTTGTTTTGTTACATTTTCATGATTATTATTTTTGAATAATGCTAAAATGATGTATCTATAATCATCCTGTTTCCTGGTTGGTCCACCTCATGCTGCTTGTTTGTGGTGTGAAAGTAGAAGTTTCAAGAAGTCTCCATCAGATGCAAACAGAATCACCCTATGATTCTTCTTGTGCTACTGCAACCCTGTCTCCTAGAAATTCCATTTATAAATTACTAAATTGTCATAATTACCTTGTTGTGACAACATACTACAAGTCAAAGACTGTTACACCACAGTCCAAAATTGAAATCCAGACTCCTGCAGCAAAAACACCTAAAGAAACATTCTGTAATTTTTCTAACATAAATCAAAAGATTTTAAATCAGGTTGAGGCTACACTGACTTGTAATCTCTGTGTCATTTGTACGTCTGTTCTGGCGCTACGTAACTTGGAGTTCCGGGTACGATCACCTGTGAGAAGTACGTAACGCTTTACGGCACTAAGTCACACACCACCAACTATTTGACAGATTTTGGTGAAACTGGATCATATTTTATGGAGAAAATGTTTTCTGGTTTTCCCTCTGATGTCCTCCGGCTGCTCTGCATCAACTCTGTGATTTACAGAGTTTCCTGATGGACAGTGAAGTAAACCGCTGACAACTGTAGCTGCTGTTAGATAATGTTAGCTCAGTTTGTTAGCTGCTGTTAGCTAATGTTAGCTCAGTTTGTTAGCTGCTCTTAGCTAATGTTAGCTCAGTTTGTTAGCCAGGCTGCCAGGACTGTGAGCTCAGAGCACTGGGGGAGTGTTAGTGTTTGTACCACAGGTGTTTTGGACCAACAGGAAGAGGAGAAGGTTTTCAGGCCTGGCGGTGCGGGGTAATGCTGACGGGGAGCAGAAGCTAAGAAGAGAAAAGCAGAGAGTGAGCGAGCAAGAAGCCGCCGGACAAGAGTAAATGTGGGACTGACTTTTAGTGGTTGGTGAGAGCTTGGTGAAATAAAAGGCTGAAAGACAGACGCCGAGCTGGGCTGACTGCTGTTGGACTAGTCAGTAATATTAGCTGGCTGCTATGTCTGCTGTTGTTGACCTTGCACTGTAATGTCGCTTTAAGGTTTGGCAAAGCTTGTAGTTACTGCTGATTTATGAATAACTCTGCACTGTAAGATTACATTTACTGATATATTTTAGTGGCTTGTCATGTACGTTAATGAACAACATTTCCTGACTATGTTCATAGAAAATGTCAGTCGTCATTTCATTTTTCGCAAAATAAAAAAAAACCTGCTGTTGTAAATTAGCTGTATATAAAAATACTTTCCAGGAGACAGGGCTGGCTCCTGTCACTGTGTCACAGATAGACATTCTAATGGTATTATCACAAAAAAAAACACAAATAAACAAACAAATAACAGCATGTACCTCACCAAGATACACACGCATATATATATATATTTTGCTACAGGTTCCTTCCACTCAGTCTGACTCAGGCTGCCTGATAATGAAGTCTTTAAAGAAGTTCATTCTTGGCAAATGAAGGACAGTTCAATGTGCCATTATCAAATCAAATGTCACTCGTGGCCACGGTGGCTGCTGTTCAGCAAAAGTTGCAGTCTCACTTAAATCCATGGAATTGCATTATCATTATCAACTTACTATTAAACTATTTTTATAAAATGCTATTTATATCATCATTGGTATTACATACTAGCGGTGGTCATGCACTTTACAAGCCATAACTTATTGCCTGAGATTTCACTGACAATGGCAAGAAGTGGCTGAAAGGCTGTCTGATTGCCAAAAAGCCCGAGCAGCACTGTGACAGCCACAGGCCATTTGTCCTACTTTCTCATCGGCTATAACGCGAGCTGACAGGGCCACAGTGACAATGTGCTGCTTGTTTAGTCCCTTAACTACCTCTCTGCCCTCTCTCTCTCTCTATCTATCTCCCTCACTGTAGAGCTATCCTCTGCTGGCTAAGTCATGATGACAGAGCCAGGGTGACCCGTGCTGCTTATTTACTCAACTGTTCCCGTGGTCAGGGCTGAACTCGTTCACTCCTCTCATTCTCTTCCTCGATACGTCTTCCTTAGAGTCTCTCACTTATTTAATCTCACACCAATCTATGTCAGGACACTAATCTATCTTCATCAGCACTGCGAGTCAGAGTGTAGCCAACAGGAAAAGACACGGACATTGAACCAATATTTGGGCAAGGCTTTGCTGGTCGATGCTTGCCTCCAGACACGCTTTTCACAATAAAGCTCAATGTCTCAATATGTCTCCATTTACAAGTTAATTGGGCTTGCAGTGGCAACAAGTTTTAACAGGAAAGTGAGACACTGCCTGACATCTGAACAAGTGAAGAGGCCTTTTGAACACGCTAATACAAAGAGACTCCAGGGACAGAGGGGGTGCAGAGTATTTCATTTTCAGCCACTGAGGCATGAACGAAGCCTACAGCCTCTGTAGTCCACAGTGATACATGGTAGTCATTTTGAATAAAACAGCACCCTAAAATGAGCAGCAAGCATCGCTGAGGGATGAGGCCAATGTGGCCACTCACAACTTTAGAGAGAAAAGAAGGGACAGTGTCACAGTCACCATGTCCATAGAAGTTGGGCATTATTGAGCTGATATTGGCTAGAAAAGGAGACTCTTACTGGGGATTCACACCGGGGACGTAAGCGCCGCGGAACGGCTGCGCCGCGGTTTTGCTCCGTCCTCTGCCCGGCGTCAACTCACACCGGGCGCGTGTCGGCAGCGTAACGGCAGTGTAGCGAGCCAGCTGTATTCACGCGAGATCACGAGAGAATCCTGAACGTACGCGAGACCCCGCGATAAACTGTGTATAAAGGAAACAACAACAACAAACAGCTTACTTTGCTTCTCCGACGTGGAAGAGATTATAAAAAGGATCTGTTGTGTCATAAATTATTGTGTGTTGTTCCACTTCAACAATTAGTCTCTCGTCGTCCATGTTGAGACCCTTTGATCGATTGACTGCTGACCTGGTGCCACCTGTAATGTATTGTTGTGAGTTTGCGTTTGCCTTTGAGCTTCCGTAGCTGCCTACTTGTGTGTCCCGCTCTGTGCTCTGTATCGCTGTGTGTGCGTGCGCGCCAAGCAAGCAGTAAACAGAAGTCCTGTGCAATGCTGGTCTCGTTATTGTGTCTCAATTCAATATACACGTAGCGAGTATATTACATGGTGTCAGAAGTCCGTCAAGAACAGTACACGCAGCCATGAATACGCAGTTTGATCACCCCAGGATCGACTGGGATGCCGCCGATCTATATAAGGAATTCGAGAGGTTCCGCTGCCACGTGAGTTTCGTCTTTGACGGTCCTCTCTCAGTGCTAGAAGCTAAACAGAAAGCCGGCTGGCTAGGAACGTGGATCGGTGAGCAAGGCAGAGAAATCTACAAGACGCTGACATGGGCGGACGGTGAAAAAGAAGATCCGGCTAAAGTCTTGGATAAGTTTGCCAACTACATAAGACCAAGAAAGAATAAAAGGATAGCCAGACATCGTTTCAAGCAGAGGAAACAAGGTGCAACTGAGAGTTTTGATCACTTTCTGAAGGATCTGAGGCTACTGTTAATGGACTGTGAGTATGCTGACTCAGACGACATGTTGATTGATGCTATAATAGCAGGAATTAGAGAAAAACGAGTCCAAGAAAGGCTGTTGGATAAAGGTGAAGATCTGACATTGGCCAAAGCCATTGAAATTCCCCAGCAATTCGAAATGTCACAAAAACAGATGAGAATTGTTAGAGAGGAAGACTCGCAAGTATCAGCAGTGGCCATAAGAACAAAGCACACAGCCTATGCTAATAAAAAGTCACATAGCAATGTACAGACAAAGCCCATTCAGAGACAGACAGGAAGCAAATTCAAAAACTGCTCAAAATGTGGGAAACACCCACAACATACATGGAACCAAGGAAAATGCCCAGCCAAAGGCTCTGTATGTTCATGCTGTCACAAGCCAAACCACTGGGCAGCAGTCTGCCGCAACCGTGGCATGAGTTCAGTGAGTGTGGAGCGAGAGGACACACATGAGGAAGAAATACTGGACATAAACCTGACACTAGAGGATGTTCCAGTAGCAGTTGTGGCAGATGACAAGTGGATTGTAGACATCAGTGTTCTGTCTCAGGAAGTGCAGTTCAGAATAGACACAGGTGCAAAGTGTAATACACTGACCCTGGACTGTTATCAGTTATTGATGCACACAGGTGAACTGAAGCGCTCTAACAAGGTGCTGCGCTCCTATTCAAACCACAAGGTGAAGCCAGTTGCTGCAGTTAACCTCCCCCTGAAATACAAAGACCGTGAAGCAAATGCAGAGCTGGAAATCGTGGACATTGTTCAAGAGAACGTGCTCAGCGGCACTGCAGCTGAGGCCCTTGGCCTGATTGTTCGGTTGGACTCTCTGCAGGATAGTGCTAATGGAAACAAGGTGAGCACAAACACCAAAACCACTCTGAACTTAAACACACACGCACCAGCTGGACTGGAGGATTTTCCTGAACTGACATGCACCACAGGCACCTTGCCAGGCAAATACAGCATAAAGATTGATCCAGATGCAAAGGGCGTTGTGCATCCAGTGCGCCGACAACCAGTAGCACTCAGGGCTAAAATAATTGAGAAGCTTAATGAGATGGTCAAGGATGGACACATTGTCAAAGTAGACCAGCCAACAGAGTGGGTCAGCTCCATGGTCGTTGTCACACGTAAAGACAAGATTAGAATCTGCATAGATCCAAGTGACCTGAACAAGGCCATTAAGAGGGAGCATTACCCTATGCGCACCATAGAGGAGGTCATATCTACCATGCCTGGTGCAAAAGTGTTCTCAGTCTTGGATGCTAAATCAGGCTTCCTTCAAATAGAGTTAGATGAAGTGTCATCCCTCCTTACAACCTTCAATACACCAATTGGCAGGTTTAGATGGCTGAGACTGCCGTTCGGCATAAAGTGCGCGCCTGAGATTTTTCAGCGCATCATGGACCAAATGCTCGAAGGCATTAATGGAGCCACAGGCGTGATGGATGACATTCTTATAGCAGCGCCCACGATGAAGGAGCATGATGCTATATTGCGCAAAGTAGTTGAGAGAGCTACAAGCTATAATCTGAAGCTTAACTTCAACAAGTGTCACATCCGCCAGTCAGCTGTGCCGTACGTAGGTCACCTGATTACAGCTGATGGGTTGAAACCAGACCCAGCAAAAACTGAAGCAGTAAGCAGCATGCCTCCGCCAACAGACAAGGAAGGTGTCCGTCGCTTCTTAGGGTTTGTGACATACCTGTCAAAGTTTATTCCAAACTTAAGTGAGGTGGACGCTCCACTGCGGCAGCTCGTGAAGAGCGACGTTGAGTTTGCATGGCAGCCAGCGCAACAACAGGCATTTGACAAGCTCAAGCAGCTATGCACACACCCCCCATTACTAAAGTTTTATGATCCAGGAAAGCCTGTAGAAATATTCTGTGACGCCAGCAGCATGGGACTAGGAGCCGTGTTACTACAGGACGACCAGCCTGTTGCCTTCTCGTCCAGATCCCTGACTGATGCAGAGACACGCTACGCACAGATCGAGAAGGAGATGCTCTCCATCGTCCATGCCTGCATTAAGTTTCACCACTATATATTTGGTAAGCACGTCACAATTTACAACGACCACAAGCCACTTGAGGATATCTACAGAAAGCCGCTGCTATCTACTCCTATGCATATCCAGAGAATGCGCCTGCGATTACAGTGGTATGACATCACAGTGAGCTACAGAAGAGGAAAGGACATGGAGCTGCCGGACACCCTTTCCAGAGCACAGCTAGCAGACAACACACCAGAGGCAGCTGGCCTGGAGTGTGTCTCCATGCTCAACTTTGTATCGGTGAGTGATCAGAAATACGCTGAACTGCAAGAACGCACACAAGAGGAGTTATGCCTTCTCCAGCAGACAATTCAGCAAGGCTGGCCGAACAACAGACGGGAAGTACCTGTTCCTGTCCAACCCTACTGGGACTCAAGAAGCCAATTAGCTGTGTCTGATGGCATAGTGTATAAGGGACTACGCATCGTGGTGCCCCCCACCATGCAAAGACGCATGTTAGAGCTCATACACCAGTCCCACCTAGGAATAGTGAAGAGTAAGCAGCGAGCACGTGAAGTGTTATACTGGCCAGGCATGAGCGCTGAAATCGAAAACATGATCAGAAATTGTGGCAAGTGCGCTGAAATCCAAAACAGACTTCCCAGGCAACCGCTTATACCGACAGAGACACCAGAGCTGCCATTTGAAGAGGTAGCCTCTGACCTGTTCGAGTTTGAAGGAAAACAGTACATTGTACTTGTGGATTATTACTCAAAATACATTGAAGTGGATGAACTGAGAGATCAGCGCAGCCGCACTGCAATAGAGACTCTGAAAGCTCAGTTCAGCAGACACGGCATCCCTGCCACTATTAGGACAGATAATGGTCCGCAGTATTCATCGGATGAATTCAAGGAGTTCTGTAAGAGCTATGGCATCCTGCACAAGACATCTTCACCACACATGCCACACTCTAATGGTGAAGCAGAGCGCGCGGTGCAAACAGTCAAGAGACTTTGGAGTAAAGCACCCGACAAACACCTTGCCCTGCTTGACTACAGAACTACTCCACTCGAGTCAGTAGGCCTGTCACCAGCTCAACTGCTCATGGGCAGGAGGCCTCGCAACAAACTGCCTACTGCTTGTGCACTACTTACACCCATGGCCCATGACCCGGTCAAAGTTAGGCATCTGCTAGACAAGACCAAGCACACTCAGAAATTTTACTACGACAGCAAAAGAGCAGCCAAACCCCGTAGTGCCCTACAACCTGGAGATGAAGTCCGAATGGCACCATATCCTGGAAGCCACAAATGGACGCCTGGAGTTGTAGTTCAGCCACACTGTGCGCCACGATCCTACATTGTGGACAGTGGAGGTAAGAAGTTCCGCCGTAACAGCCAACACCTCCGTGCCAGCACCACAGCCGCCAACCAGTCACACCATATGATGTGTGATGAGCCTTGGCGTGAGACCCCTGGGCCGCCTGCAGTGAAAGAGCAGCAGCCCCCACCAGCTCCTCCAGAAGTACACCCTTCGTCACGTGAGGTAGCACCATGCTCCCCACGAACCCAACCAGGTGAACCATATACCACCAGACGAGGCAGAGTTGTGAAACCCCCTGATAGACTGAACTTATAGTTTGGTGGACTGACGGTGTATTTGTTAGCACCTCAGTTCTACACTCAGGGACAGGTGTGGTATAAGACACCTGAAGGAAGTGATGTGCTGGCAACCTCTCCTTCCCAGTTAAATATTTGAGTTCAGTTCTCATTTAGTTATGTCGCTGAGACAGAGACGCTGGACATTACCAGGACAATCAGACTGTTTGTTTATTGAGTAAAAACAAGGCAAAAGGGGAAATCAGTTTATTATCATTCTGTTATAAGGAGAACGGAAATGAAAAGTAATTTACTGTCACATTTGTTAATACTAGTAAAGCAGTTGTTATAGCTTACACGTAACACAGACAGTAACAGTTTTCCATTGTTGAGGAAGGGAGATGTAATGTATTGTTGTGAGTTTGCGTTTGCCTACTTGTGTGTCCCGCTCTGTGCCCTGTATCGCTGTGTGTGCGTGCGCGCCAAGCAAGCAGTAAACAGAAGTCCTGTGCAATGCTGGTCTCGTTATTGTGTCTCCATTCAATATACACGTAGCGAGTATATTACACCACCGGTCATGACTTAATGTTGATGTGAAGCTGTGATAGGCTACATGAATTACGTATTGTGTTTTATTTTGAAAGGGGGCGGAAGTGTATTACGTTGATTCTGTGTCGGATTTCCTGTCTGGTGCAATCTGCTCTGTTGAGCTTCACGTGGTTTAGCAACGGCTTGCGTCAAAAATAGAAGTGCTACGGAATGATAGCGCTGCAGAGCGGAGAGTCGCTGCTGGGACGCTGCTGAGACGTTCCGCGGCGCGCCCTGTGTGAGTGGTTTCATTGATTAGAGTGGCAGCGATCAGCTCCGGTGACCGCGGCCCAGCCGTTCCGCAGCGCTTACGTCCCCTGTGTGAGTGGGCCTTTATTGGTGCACACTTGACCTAACTTCTCATCATTTAAAGGTCCAATGTGTCAGATTTCTCTATTTACAAAATATGACATCACACATGAATATATTATCTTTCGCCTTTTGTCTGATAGCACAGTGTGTTGTTGTTTTTTTCATTATCCTCAGTTAGCCTTTTCACTAATTATGGTATTCTCTCTGTTTTCAACTTAATTTCACATCAAACACAGCATCAAATCAAACGAGCATGTCAACAAACTAAAAAAATCTGATAAAGCAGAGTCTCTGATTCATGGTTGTGACAGTGAAAATCGCCTTTTAAGGCCTTGATTGCAGAAGATTGGTCATTTTGGGTGTTTCAAGATGTAACAGCAGCACATTTTACAGGGAGGATGGCAGAGAGAAAGAAGCTAAACTCTGACAAATGTCACCAGCATGAATTTGTGTTAAGACTTCCTCCTCAGAACAGAACAGACTCAAGATCTGGATTTAAACACTGTCAGCTCAAACATACACACTCTTATAAGGGGTCAGTGAGTGGCCAAGCACCTGGATAGACCTTTTCAGCGTGTGTGTGTGTGTTAGTGTTATCACCATCACTGACACCAGTACACACACACACACACACACAGAAGCAGAAGAAGGTTCAAGTCCAGTCAGTACGGAGTATGGACTGGTGTCTGGAGAGCAGGCCAATTCACCTCACCTCTTGAGCAAGGCACCAAACTCATAACTGCTCGACACACCAGAATATTTGGCTCTATCTCTGCACACATGAACACATGTTTGTCTGTCCTGTTTGTGTACAATATGTTTGTGTCATTTGTTCTGTACACGTGACATCTATTGCACGTCTGTCCGTCCTGGGAGAGGGATCCCTCCTCTGTGGCTCTTCCTGAGGTTTCTTCCACTTTTTTCCCTGTTAAAAGGGTTTTTTGTGGGCAAGTTTTTCCTCACTCGAACCGAGGGTCTAAGGACAGAGGGTGTCACTCCCTGTACAGATTGTAAAGCCCTCAGAGGCTAAATGTGTTTTGTGAATTTGGGCTATACAAATAAAATTTGATTTGATTTGTTTGTGCAAAAACAGTGAAAAAATGAATTTGTTTATGAAAAATATATTACGTCACACAATGTGTAATATTTGTGTGTCACACAAAGGATAAAATACTCACATGAAAGTATACAAACATACATATATAGCTGCATACATCTAAACATATATGTTAATGCATCAGTGATAATAATAATAATGCTACAATATATAAGAACACTACAAAAAGGGCCATTTATTTTAATAGTATTTTTACTTTAGCTATAAATGCATACTTTGCTTGCATAATATTTTAACATGAACATTGTATTATTGTAGTTTTGGCTTTTACTTAATAATCTGTACGTAACGCGGGAGGAAACAAGCTGACTAATGAACTCTGCATCACTCTGCTACTTTCATCCTTTTAAAGATCTAACCATGGAAAATAGACTTGGTCTAGTCGGTGAACAGTACATGTGACGGAACATTGTCATAGAAAATGTTGAAGTTTTTGAGATCATCAAATTTGAGTAATAAAAGGGTATAAAGGTTTATCAGCATGAGACAGTATCAGGGTAGTAACTCGTATCACAGTGATAGTTTCATCCTCTGGCTCCATGGGGTGACACGTGGTCGTGGTAACCAGGAATGTATTCAATTGTCTAACACAGTGTGTCGCTGGTTCACATAATAACTTGAGCCATGTTGAATTTTTTTTACTGAATGATGATGTCTATATTTTAATGGCCTTTTGTTCAGGACTCTCTGTTGCATCCAGGACCCGATGATTGCTGTAGGAGGGCCCAGGGCAAAAGTTAGATATTGACACCCACGGACCCCCGGCTTCTTCTTGTCAGAGCATTGTGTAGCTGTAAATTTGTGATATGTAATTTGTTTAGCACAAATGTATTCAGGAACATGTATCATGAAAAAGTAATATATAGGCCCTCTAAATTAGATTTGAACTGACAGCCCCACTTAATGAAAGGGACTTTCAATCTGCCTGATTAGTAATTCAGCACTGGCTGCTCAACACTTGGATCTCATTGAAATGAATGAGAGGGTTGATGTCTTTCCCTTAATACTGTTGTCTGTTTGAACGTGGCCATGGAAGCCTTTTCCACCCCATAACAATGAGTGATTTGATTGGTGGAGCTCAGAGGATGTTCTTGTTAAGAGCATCACAGTCCCTGGACTGTTACCACGATTCATTTGTGCAGATCAGTGTTTCATTTTTATTTGATCAGGGATCATAACAGTGACTCTGGATTATTTTATGAGGGCTGTGATTGGTCAAGATCATAAAACAACTTTTTTGATTGCACCACCTTTTCTGCTGCAGACAATATAACACACACGCACACACACACTCACAGAAGCTTCATGGGACTGAACAGGAGATGCATAATAATCAGATGAATCAAAAACAAATGACATCCTGACCAGTGTCGACAAAGAGCAAGAAGTCCAGAAGCTCTGAGTGCAGCAGGTGGAGATGAGATGGTGTTCATATATCTGATGTCTCATTACAGCACTGAGGTAAACACACTAAAAGAATCAGAGGTGCTCAGTTGCAGCCAGTAGTGATATTATTATTATTGAAACATTTCGACTGAATTCAAGTTTATCACATGAGAACTCCTCTCCATCAGTTTGGTTTTAGAATCTGACTGAGGATATTTCTTGAAGACTATTCCATGCAGTCTGTCAGACCTTTTCATTCAGGGTTCACGCCATGCACCAAAATGTTTCTTGCTGCAGATTTAAACTGTCTTTGGTGTGAGATCTATGCCCTGATTCTTCAGAGAGGTGAGCTGGACTATGACAAATGAGGATGATAATCCTTGAGTGTGTGATTATAATGCAGAGGTTAGAGTGGCGTGTCTCTCTTGGCTGCCCCCTCCCTCCCACTCTTCCTCTTATTACTTTTCAAGCACAGCACCATGCAGTAATATTTTAGAAACCCCTATAGCTAATGTGTGGGCTGGAATGCTAATCACAGTGCTGATCAGAGATGGCTTCATTTGCATATGTGAGGTCATACATTACTGAAAATGAAGGGTCAGGGGACTTGACCACAAGCTACACCTCCGGGCTGATCACAAGGGGAATGCCTAATATAACTGATGATGTCGTCATGGCAGATCAGACTGAGTCTAGGTTTAGTGATCTGGTAGTCTGAGCTTAAAGCAGCCTGTGTATCAACATTTTAAAAGAGGAACTCTGCAGGATGAACAGGCTTTAACTCAGTGACTCGATTTTCTTGTTTCAGTATGTAGGATGGATATCAAACTGTGATGTGTCCACACCGCAGAGTACCAAATGCAGGATTTTCCATTAGGGTCGGATCAAAGTTCCTCAGAACAACTGCTCTGATTGGTGGAGGCTGTAGGGGCTGCATAAAACGTGACAGGAAGAGCATGAACATACTGAGGACCAGCTGCAGTTTGCCACACAATGACTGACCGTAACTAGTTTACTGTATTTTGTTTGAATACATTCACATATTTAGGTTACACACACTCATACACACACCTTGCACCTCTTCTCTCTCTCTCTCTCTCTCTCTCTCTCTCTCTCTCTGTATCAAACAGGAAGTGCAGTATTTTTATAAAGTCTCCCAAAAAACAAAAAAAATTGGATTTTTTTTTTACCCACGATTCACATCAGGTGAGCCGTGTGTGGAGAAGGTTTGTTGTTAATGATGTAGCTGATCTAAACCCACGTGGTACCGCCGTGTGTTCACTGTTTATTGTTACAGTCTGTGCTTGTAAAATAAAAACTGTGCTGTGTGGGCACGAGTAACACCAGATAACGTCTCTCTCACTCTGTGACTGTCAACAGACCGCACAGGAGTAGTTAATCGATCCTGGAGGGTCGGATGATCGTAGATCGTTTTTTTAATAACTTCTATCAAATGTATAATTGACAGAGATCCAACATGTTGTATCAAAAACATTTTTTAATCAGTATTTTTAATTTTAGTTTTTAGAACAACCCTGGTGTATTTGATACAAATCCAGGTTCAATATTTTCCACTCGTCATTTTTTTGTGACTACAGTACGAAAACATTCAGGTAACGTGAACTCTGATTTGAGGACTTGATGAGAATGAAGTTATCACAACATATTTTCACATTATTACAACATACAAACTTATGTAAGTTTTAACAAATATGGTTGAACAAAAAGATTTTTTTGTTCTAACGTGACAAGTTTGTATGTCATAATAATATGAGATGTTATCTTTTTATAACAATAAACTTTTTCATGTTTTAATATGATACTGATCAAGCTGTCTTTTCTGCTGTGGCAGCAGTACACTTCCATGTGTGTGTCTGTGAACTGGCTAATCTTCCTTTTGGTCAGCTGAGGTTAAGTTGAGGAGTTACCAACACGTTGGTAGCACACGTGGAGACGCTCATCCAAGTATTATGATGTGGTTTATTGAACTGAAATCTCCGGTTAACTTTCAATGGTTGATCTATATATTTGGAAAACTTTAACAACTTTTAAACTAGGATTTCACCAGTTCTGGATCATTTCCTGCATAATAATTTCTTTTATAAATGAAAACACCGTAATTAACTCAAAACAAGTTGACATATTTTTCTGATTATTTCTGAAGATTTAATATGGCTCCAGCACTCTGTGTTCTACGTCCCTGGGTGACAGCATAATCAGGACAGGGAGAATGATGCGCTTTAAGAATAATCTGTTTATTAAGGACATTTTGTAAACACTTTCAAATCAATTCAGCAGACTCGTTATGGAGAGCGCAGTCCCAATTCAATTAAGTCTGTTTCTTTAATAGCACTGTGAAGCGTATCGTCAATCTATTAGCTGACAGCTATTATATCTCCAGTTTAGAACGAGTCCGCTCAGAGATTTGTTAGACTGCTTTAGATTTCAGAGCATTCCAATGCAGTGAGTGTTGGATCTACTCTGCTTCATCGTTTCTCTCACCCTGCCGTCTATTTTTACTGCAGTTGATTTCCTTCATGTTCACCAGTGGCCTTAAACACAAAAAAACCTGTCTCACAGCTGCATTCAATTCGTGTCTATGGTGCTGAATGTGGGTGGAGAACGAGTATATATGCTTCTACTAAAAGTGGCTCCTGTCTAGTTGTCTCATGTCAGCTTCTTTTATTTTGAAGGACTGACACCAAGTACACTGGTTTATTACTAATGCTTTAGAGTGCTGCAACATTTTCTCACTGACTCTTGTCTCATTTCGTCATGAGTAATTAACCAGAACTATCCTTACAGGCAAACGGACTGAGACTTTTCCAGTGAACACTGAGGTTAGAACTACTTCCTCTTATTTAAGTCCTGAGGATGGAGTGTTCAGATAAGTACACCCACAGAGTCTGTGCTGCATCCAACAAACTTTAAAATATCAGCACTCAGAATGTCAGTAGAGATGTTCCGATACCATTTTTTCCCTCCCGATACTGATTCCGATACTTGTGCTGTGGGTATCGGCCGATACCGAGTACCAATCCGATACCAGTATGTTATAAAAAAAATATCATACTACGCCTGCATGACTGTGATATGATTATCATTGTGCTAAGGCCTGGCTCAGGTTAAACCCTTTGTAAAACATAAATAAATACAGCAAATTCAAGCCATTTATTTTTAAATAGAACAGTATAAAAAACCGTAGTGTGCAAATGCAATTTGACTAAATAAATCTAGGAATAATTATTTTTTTTAAAAATTAAAGTGCAGCCACATCTTTGCATATGTTGCATGTCGCAGTCTTTTAGCAGAGACTATCCAGGTGGATTCATAGACTAAACTCTGATAATCTACCTGTGTGTGTGTTCTCACTTTGTTTATTTCATGTACCAGCTTCTAAATCTGAGTCTGACTTGCAATTTACGCCGCAAAATATAATGACACGAAGAAGTTTAATTTGATTTGTGTCCGAT